>JASANF010004936.1:0-58333 GCA_030248245.1 Trissonchulus sp. WLG1_4
GTAGTATGCACCTAGTAGAAGAAATATCAACTAGCTTAGTAAAATAAAAAATGTATATATATACATAATAATGAATGGCTGCAAATAAACTTTAAAAAACATTAAATTCAATCATTCATTTATAGAGTATATAACGATCATGTAACTGTGCTTTGCGACCTTTTTATATATATATGCTTTAGGCAAAAGTTATTGCCTCAGATACATAATGTGTAATTAAAACTAAGATGGGAGGGCATATATATATAATTGAAATGCAACTAAGAAAGAAGCTTACAGCAAGGCACTGACAAAATAGGTGCCACAAAGAAAACGTGCAAGTAAGCTAAAAGAAGAATGGCTCAAAAAATACTGCATTCTGCAATGCCAACCCAGAGGCAGCGCAGTTGCTACCTCTTCTCGCAAACGCTCAAGCTACGTGACACACACACGCCAGCGTGCACACACGCGTACGCACTACGCACACACACTCTTACCCAAGCATATATACGTATATATATATATATATATATATATATATATATATATATATATATATATATATATATATATATATATATATATATATATATATATATATATATATATATATATATATACGTACAGCGTGTAGCGACATCACACACGCACCATATAACACACGCCAGCTTGACGTATATACATGCATCTATAAGCGCAACCAACAGCTAACAATATAAGCTGAAGTTTAACTACACCACACGTAATAATACATATTACATATATAACTAAATAGAACTACACACGCACACACATATACATATGTTATAATGGCAAGCATAATATATACACTGGTTTCTTTAGGCTTAGCTGTAGCAGCTGTAGCTCGCAAGCAAGCGATGCAGGCAGACTGCAGTACAATGGCGCAATCGGCAAATGCAGCCGGGCAGGGTCGGTCGGGTGTGTTGGGAAGGCAGCAGAGAGAAATTCGCCAAAGCCAACAACAGCAGTGGCCCAGCAGAACACAGCGCACTCCAGCGTTCAGCCCGGACGCCCGTCGTTGACGCACACGGCACGCTGTTGCAGCCATTGCGCAAACGCAAACACCATCACACAATATGCAGCTAGGGTAGCCTACATGGCAGCCAAGCCTATGTGTATACATTACACGCTTATGCACATATGTATGCATGTCGTATGGACATCCTTTTTACTTATGTATATATATTGTATAGATCTGTATATACCGTAGCCAGGATTTTCGAAGAGGAAGGGTTCTTTCTACCGAAAAAACTGTTAGAGCGTAACAGTGACGTTTATACATACATGTAACCAACGGGCAACTGGGGCAAAATTTTAGGGGGGCATCTGGCAAAATTATGGGGACCTCCTCCCTGATTGACCAAAAATACCCTAAATTTTGCAAAATTTTGTAAAATTTTCCCAAAAATGCTATTTATACTGAATTTTGCCCAAATTTTTGGACCCTCCCCCCGGACCCTCGTTTTTATGGTGGGAGTTCCCCCGGACCCCATCTCATACATGCGTTGTGCCATACTCGGGAAAAAATTAAGGGCGATGTACTTTTCGATATTTTGCCATGGGTTAAAACAGGTTTTTTTGTGTCCAGCCAAAGTGTGTCAGCTGTCCGGACGCAATTTTTTCTTACTGGACACAAATTTGCAAATACAAAATGCCCAAATGCAAGACCACGCATCAAAAAAGTTGCAGAGGTCTGGGTGGTCCCCTGAAGATCTTTTTTCAATATTTAGGCTAAATTTGATCAATTGGGGACGTATCGATAAATTTTTCAGACCGTGAAATAAAAACCAAAGTGGGAACTTGACACCAGACAGTGTATTAGACAAGTAAATATAATGTAGCATAATGTATAGTGGAGTGGGGAAAAAACCCTACGCGTTTTGCGGGGAAAAAACCCTAGTGTTTCCTGGCCGAACCTTTAGACATACGTCCCTTTTGAGTATGTAGGTGGAAAGCGCATCCAAAACTAACTTACCACACCAATTTTTATGCAGTTCTGAGGCCTGTAGCATTTTTTATGAAATTTCAAAATTTTGCATGTTGAAATATTCCAAAGTGACAAAATTTTCCAAATTTTTGACTTGTCATAATTTTTCACAAAAACACTTTTGGCCAACGCCGTTTGCATTTTTCAAGAGAGTTACCTTTCCTCTATACTTCTGAAGCTCGAAAACTGTGAAAAACGTTGTGGTTGACCTGTGACTGGTCAAAGTTTGTGCGGGGAAAAAAACCCTATTGCGGGGAAAAAAACCCTATTTTGTTTGGCGGCATTTTTTTGCTAAACTCACCCATTGTTGCTACTAAAGTTGGTTCATCTGGGCTAACAACATGCGTAGAGTTTATTAAAACCGTTTATTCGGCCGCAAAACGTCGTTTTTTGTCATTTTGGGCCATACCCCGACACCCCTTACGAAACCTGTTTTGGTGATGTTTCACCAAAATTTGGCATTTTTTGCAATATTTAGGTTTTAGCTGCTGCGTACCAATTAAATCCAAAAATGATAGACGCGGGCGGTGTTTGTCCGCTGTTTCTAACGTAACAAGCGCAAAAATCTGTTTTTAATGCTTCTAAATACGGAAAAAATGCATATTTGGGCAGAAGTCATTTCTGCCAAAAAGGGTCGATTTTTGAAGAATCATTGTGAGTCACATGGATGTCGGAGAAACGGTTTTTTTAGTCCATACTACAGCCTAAGAGTTGTAGAACACGATGAAATTGTGTTTATACTCTCTGCTAATAGAACAACCAGAAAAAGTGATAGGGTTTTTTTCCCCGCATTAGGGTTTTTTTTCCCGCATAGGGTTTTTTTCCCGGAGGTTTCGAGACTCATTACTCAGAAACGTGAGTAGTTACAATCCATTTTATTAGTGCAACAGTTAGGCGAAAGATGGCCGTTATAACAGCCACGAGCATTAATGGATCCGATTTATGTGGCGCACAGGACGACCCGAAAAGTTGAAAATAGGGTTTTTTTTCCCCGCACCACTATAATAGAACAACCAAAAAAAGTGATAGGAGTTTTTTCCCCGCATTACGGTTTTTTTCCGCATAGGGTTTTCCCCGGAGGTTTCGAGGCTTATCACTCAGAAACGTGAATGTACTTACTGAAAATAGGGGGAAAATACTTTTGTCTGCCACCTGCATCACACCCATACATGGGCGTGGGGGGGTTTTCACCCCTTCCCCCAGAAGACATCTTCACCCGCCAGACATGTGGGGGGGGCGACGACCAAAATGGGGGGCGCGCACCAAATTCACGATAAAGCACTATATATGTATTTTTACACGAAAAAATGGTTATTATACGTTAAATATTACGTTTTCATACTTCATTATATCTACGCTAATACTCAATTTAGCAAAAAAGCACCCAAAAAACAGACGAACACGACATCGCTACAGCTAAAAAGTCGCTAAAACGTCCTTCCGGAAAAAAAATTTCGGGCTATGGGGGGACCTGAAATGGGGTGGGCTCCGGACCAAATGGAGGAGGGGCGCCCACCCCCACTAAAAATATGCCAGTACAGCTAGGTTTCAATGACAGTTTACAACCTATTATGATTAGTTATGATTAAGATTATGGTTAGAAAAAATTGTGTCGCAGCATGCCCACACCAAGCAAGTTTATTAAAAGCATCAATTAATGGTAACAGGTATAAGACGGTTACCGCGCTAGTATCAAAGTTTGGAATAGGAGAATTCTACTATAATATCTGCTGAAATTAGCTGCGTGTTTACAGTGTTAATAGTTCAGTTACTGCCAACCTAATTTGGCGTAATGATTATGATGTCGTCATCGTCGTTTTCAGAGACGTTTCACACTTTTTTCAGAAACCCGCGTTTTCACCGTTTTAAACGTGTTTGAATGGAGTCAGAATAATGTTTACAATTTTTTGAAATCAAAACAAAGGCACGTTGCTTTGACCCCGTTCCAAAAAATTATTCCTTCCGAAAAAATTGCAAATTCACCAGAATCGTCCAATTTTTGACCAAATTCAAACTGGGCCTCAATTTAGGCTTGAGCTTAGGATTAGTATGGGGCTTAGGCTAGGCTTAGGCTTAGATTCAGGCTTAGGCTTAGGTATATACTAAAAAATCGAAATTTTCAGGAAAAATCCTGCCAGCTTAGCCTAGAGAATCCTGCCAGATGAGCCTAGACGATGCTTTAAAACATCATAAAGCACTATCCTAAAACTATCAAAAAAGATTATAGCCATTTGGCCTACGTTTACTTCCAAAAACTCTGAAAATGCCATTTTCAAGAGGTCATAATGTAGCTCAGACAATAAAATACGAATTTATGGATAGGGGTTCTATTACAAAAAATGCTTTCATTGAGGTGCTCTACTCCAAAAAATAGGTCCAATATTTCCCGCCCCCCATGGGCGTAGCCAAGGGGGGGTTCAGGGGGTCTGAACCCCCCTTTTGGGAAGAAATTGTCAACAAGGGTCCCTGCCCCCTCTGGTTTTTGTGGCTCGGCCAGAAAAAATTTTCGATACGTCTCCAATTAACCAATTTTAAAAGTAGAAAAAATCTTGAATTTTTTTCTGGGGGCTGCCTGGATTTTTCTTGGTCAAGCCTGGATTGACCAAAAAGCTCGGATAAAAATCCAAGCTTGTGCGCAAGCGAGGCTATTTATCCTGGCTTTTTCAAGCCAGACTTACGGATAAAAAAAGCCGAGCTTTTTATTCCGACTTTTATGAATATATACCTGGACTGGTGACTTTCGCAAATTTTTCGAATGGAACGGGGTCAGCAGGGTGCCTTTTTTCTGATTCTGAAAAATTGTAAACATTATTTCTACTCCATTTATACACGTTTTGACCGGAAAAACACGGTTTTCCGAAAAAAATTGCGAAAACGTCCCTCACGGAGGGTTCCGATTTCGTGGAGTTGTATCTCAGAAAATCCTAAAAATGAAATAAGGGTTCTTGTAGCAAAAATGCTTCCCCCAAGGTGCTCTACTCAAAAAATGGGACCACTACCCCCCCCCCAAGCTGCATTTAACCCAAACTTTACGGGTTACTTTTACTTATATACATAATCATTTGAAATTAATTCAAGAGCTTGGTGTAGAGACTGTAGAAAAACAAAATTTTAAGTAAAAACGTAAGTATACCACACGCGGGTTAAATGCAGTTGGGGGGGAAAAATAGTGGACCTATTTTTTTGAGTAGAGCACCTTAGGGGAAGCATTTTTCCTTCAAGAACCCTTATTTCATTTTTTGGATTTTCTGAGATACGACCCCCCGAAATTTGAACCCTCAGTGAGGGACGTTTTCGCAATTTTTTTCTGAAGCTCTTGTTTTTTTCGTTCTAATAGTGTCAAAATGGTGTCAGATTATTGGTTACAATTTTTTAGAATAAAAAAAAGGCTCTGACCGGGTTCCTACCGAAAAATTGGCCAAATTCGCCAGAAACGTCCAATTTTTGACCAATTTCAAACTTTGCCTTAAATTAGGCTTAGGCTTAGGGCTTAGGCTTAGTATGGGGCTTAGGCTTAGACTTAGTATCAGGCTTAGGCTTAGGCTTAGGTTCAGGCTTAGGCTTAAAAATCGAAATTTTCACCAAAAAACCTGCCAGCTTAGCCTAGAGAATCCTGCCAACTAAGCCTAAACAATGCCTTAAAAACATCATAACGCTCTCAAAACTATCCAAAAACAAAGATTACAGCCATTTTTGGCTTCGAACTTTGGCCTACGTTCACTTCCAAAAACACTGAAAATGCAATTTTCAAGGGGTCATAGCTCAGAAAATCCAAATTTGTGGATAGGGGTTCTATTACAAAAAATGCTTCCCTCAAGGTACTCTACTCCAAAAAATAGGTCCACTATTCCCCCCCCCCCAACAGAACTTAATCCCCACACGCATTACACATGAAGAAACATTAACCAAAAATTTTCATAATTGGTTCGGAATGCAAATTCAATAATTCGTTCCTGTTCATTCTTCTTTCTTTATAAGATTTCAGTCATTTATAAAGTAAAATTGGGTTAAATGCAGTCGGGGGAAAAATAGTGGACCTATTTTTTTGAGTAGAGCACCTTGGGCGGAGGAAGCATATTTGCTTCAAGAACACCTGTTTCATTTTTTGGATTTTCTGAGATATGACCCCCCGAAATTTGAACCCTCAGAGAGGGACGTTTTCGCAATTTTTTTCCGAAGCCCTTGTATTTTTCAGGCTTAGGCTTAGGCTTAGGGCTTAGGCTTAGTATGGGGCTTAGGCTTAGACTTAGTATCAGGCTTAGGCTTAGGTTCAGGCTTAGGCTTAGGCTCAGGCTTAGGCTTAGGCTCAGGCTTAGGCAATAAAAAATCAAATTTTTTAGAAAAAATCCTGCCAGCTTAGCCTAAAGAATCCGGATCAAGTGCAGTTGGGGGGGGGGAATAGTGGACCTATTTTTTGGAGTAGAGCACCTTGAGGGAACCATTTTTTGTAATAGAACCCCTATACACAAATTTGGATTTTCTGAGCTATGACCCCTTGAAAATTGCACTTTCAGTGTTTTTGGAAGTGAACGTAGACCAAAGTTCGAAGCCAAAAATGGCCATAATCTTTGTTTTTGGGTAGTTTTGAGTGCGTTATGATGTTTTAAGGCATAGTCTAGGCTTAGTTGGCAGGATTCTCTAGGCTAAGCTGGCAGGATTTTTTCTGAAAATTTCGATTTTTTATTGCCTAAGCCTGAGCCTAAGCCTAAGCCTGAACCTATATAAGCCTAAGCCTAAGCCTGATACTAAGCCTAAGCCTAAGCCCTATACTAAGCCTAAGCCCTAAGCCTAAGCCCAAGCCTAAGTTAAGGCCAAGTTTGAATTTGGTCAAAAATTGGACGTTTCTGGCGAATTTGGCGAATTTTTCGGCAGGAACCCGGTCAAAGAGCGTTTGTTTTGATTCCAAAAAATTGTAAACAATAATCTGACACCATTTAGGCACGATTAGAACGGAAAAAACAAGAGCTTCGGAAAAAAATTACGAAAACGTCCCTCACTGGGGGTTCAGATTTCGGGGGCTCGTATCTCAGAAAATCCAAAAAATGAAATAGGGGTTCTTGAAGCAAAAATGCTTCCTCCAAGGTGCTCTACTCAAAAAAATAGGTCCACTATCCCCCCCCCAACTGCATTTAACCCGAGAATCCTGCCAACTAAGCCTAGACGATGCATTAAAACATCATAACGCACTCAAAACTATCCAAAAACAAAGATTATAGCCCTTCGAACTTTGGCCTACGTTCACATCCAAAAACACTGAAAATGCAATTTTCAAGGGGTCATAGCTCAGAAAATCCAAATTTGTGGATAGGGGTTCTATTACAAAAACTGCTTCCCTGCACTTGATCCGTAAAATTGTATCGTTTTGTCTTGTCTTGTCACTTATAGGTCCAAAAGGATCTTTTTACCCTTTTTCCTGTTCAATACTCAACCGAACACTTTTAGTAATTCATCTATTACGTCGTCTATTTTCGCCCTTCCCCCTCCCGCTCGCTAAGCCGCAACTCTTACAATGAAAAAATGGCTTAAAATTACCCATGGTGCAAAATATACCTGAAAAAATAGTGAACAATGGACTTAAACTGACAAAAGTACCTGCCTTTCCTTCCTGCAAGGCTCATCACATTAACATGTGAATTTCAAAATTATAAAACTAAGCCTAAGCCTCAGCCCAAACTAAGCCCGATAATAACCCTAGGACTAAGCCTGAGCCTAAGCCTAAATCCTAATCTAAAGCTAAAATTTGAGTATTTTTGAAAACTCACACGCGATGAGGCTTGCAGTAAGGAGAGCTCAGTGACAAAAGTTGTACTTGCTGGTTCAAGACTGAGCCTAAGCCAGAAAGAATTTGAGTCAAAAGCAAGTACTGCATATACATACACAAAAGTGAACGACACGTCACTCAAAATCTCTCACCAAGCCAAACAGCACACTGCTCGTTCTTTTACATAGCTTGGTGGCAATAGGTGCTAGTCCAACAACCACCTTTATTTGTATTCTATCGTTAGTAACTATCTGACTAAACTTATTAAAATTCTGCTAAATAAATGATCCTTATTTTAATGTAACTACAAGTACGGTGTGCATGTGAACTCAGATAAATTCAGTACTTGACACGTAGGCTTAGGTATTCCCTAGCAACCATAGTAATGCCAACAGATTTATTTCATGCTATAGCTATTCTCACATCAATGCTTTTTTATTTCTGACTGCTTTCTTTGCAATATTGTTCAGTAGTTATCAAAATACAAATAAAATATTTTTTAATAAGTGACTTTTGTACTTATTTTTGAATTTAAGGGACTAACTTGTAACTAATCATCTGATTGTACACTTAGAATTTTTACAGTCGGTGGAAAGGCCATTTCACAGAACGGCTCATTTGTTGACGCTCTGCATGGCATGAGCTGTTATATGCTCTTGGTGATCAATCACGCCACGCTGGTTGCGTTTGCAATGTGGCATGGCGTACGCGTACGCTACACGCCCTTGTGTTAAATGGCATAAAGATGTGTGGCAGATTGGTGCTTCAGGCTGTGATTTTCTAGGCTTGGTTTCTCATAAATTACTGATCATACGATGGCTGCGGCCGTGAGCGACGAATCTGACAAGTGGTTGAAGGCTTTATCGGACCCTCTGTCTGGCCTCTACACTTTTTCCTCTTGCATAACACTAGCTGATTTGAATGGAGACGGCGATTACAAACTGGTCGTGGCGGATTTGGGTACAGGGCAGTTTAGCATGAAGTTGAAGGTGGGTTCGCCCGTCACTTGCTGTATTATTAGTGTGATGATTTTGTAATTGTGCCGGCTGAACAGACATACTGTAATGCAGTAGAGTGATTTGTTACTATATAGGACAGATATACAGTGTTATCTTCTGATTTGCCGGTTGATTCAGTAAAGCCTATTACATAATTTGGTGGCAGCGGAAAGTTGGTTTTGCTTCCGCTTTGCTATGTCTTCCTACGTCCATTCCGCCCCGGGTAGATGTCGCGTGTAAGCGTGCACGAGCACGAAATTTTACCCCCCCCCACCCCTAGGCGCTATTTGCGCTATTATAGTTTCCATCTCAAAAACGCCACCCCCCCCCCACCCCTAGGCGCTACCTTTTTTGTATCGTCGACTAGAACACAAACAAAAATTTAAAAATAATTTTAAAATTTTTCTAATTTATTAAGGGACCGTATACTTACTAAAAAATATAAAACTTTTCAATAAATTAGCCAATAGCACAAAATAGCGCCTAAATAGCGCAAATAGCACCCTCAGGTGCTGTAAGCTCTATTTTTTAAACCTACGAAAAAAATAGCGCTTATAGCACTTTCATGCGCTATCGTTGTGCTATATGCGCTATTTTTTTGTATCGTCGACTAGAACACAAACAAAAATTTAAAAATAATTTTAAAATTTTTCTAATTTATTGAGGGACCGTATACTTACTAAAAAATACAAAACTTTTCAACAAATTAGCCAATAGCACAAAATAGCGCCTAAATAGCGCACATAGCACCCTCGGGTGCTATAAGCGCTATTTTTTAAGCCTACATATGAAAAAAATAGCGCTTATAGCACTTTGATGCGCTATCGTTGTGCTATATGCGCTATTTATGCAATATTTTTTTATATCGACGTGCTATCAATGTGCTATAAAAAATTGTTTTGTTTATTGAGAGATCGTATACGTGCTAAAAAGTACAAAACTTTTCAATAAGTTAGCCAATAGCACAAAATAGCGCCTAAATAGCGCCCTCAGGTGCTATAAGCGCTATCCAAGATCAGCATCACTATTTAAAGGGAAATTAACACAAACACCAATAGGCCAGCGTAGCTCAGTCGGTAGAGCGTTAAGCTAGTAATCTAGCAATGGGTGGTTCAGATCCCCCCTGGCCATTTTTCTGTAGAAGTTTCATCCATGTCCAAAAAAATAGCACATATAGCACCGTCGATAGCGCTTATAGCGCAAATAGCGCATATAGCACTCCCAAAAAGCGCTATAGCGCAAATAGCGCATATAGCACCTTCGATAGCGCATATAGCACAAATAGCGCATATAGCACCCCCAACAAGCGCTATAGCGCAAATAGCGCATATAGCACCTTCGATAGCGCATATAGCGCAAATAGCGCATATAGCACCCCCAAAAAGCGCTATAGCGCAAATAGCGCATATAGCACCTTCGATAGCGCATAGAGCGCAAATAGTGCATATAGCACCCCCAAAACGCGCTATAGCGCAAATAGCGCATATAGCACCCCCAAAAAGCGCTATAGCGCAATTAGCGCATATAGCACCTTCGATAGCGCATATAGCGCAAATAACGCATATAGCACCCCCAACAAGCGCTATAGCGCAAATAGCGCATATAGCACCTTTGATAGCGCATATAGCGCAAATAGCGCATATAGCACCCCCAAAAAGCGCTATAGCGCAAATAGCGCATATAGCACCTTCGATAGCGCATATAGCGCAAATAGTGCATATAGCACCCCCAAAACGCGCTATAGCGCAAATAGCGCATATAGCACCCCCAAAAAGCGCTATAGCGCAAATAGCGCATATAGCACCTTCGATAGCGCATATAGCGCAAATAGCCCATATAGCACCCCCAAAAAGCGCTATAGCGCATATAGCAAATTCCATAGCGCTTATAGCGCATATAGCGCATAAAAAAAGCGCTATAGCACAAAAAGTGCTATTTCGATTTCGCTTACACGCGTTCGTTACCCCGCCCCGGAATATTGTAATGGCGATGGTATTAATATTTGGATTCGTAGAATGGACCGCGCAATTTTAGAAGGTCGCGTCAGGAATCAGGAAAAAAGTATTCGCCTTGTTGTCTCGCCTGAGCAATGAAGCGACCAGAATGTTCGATCAGGTTTCTCTAGATCCTGATCGGGAGTCTGACTATGGCTACATTCAAGACAAGCTTATCGAAACCTTTGCAGACCCGGACAAGACGGTTATCGCACAAAGAGATTTCCCAATTCGCGATCAACGTCCAGCCGAATCGTTGAAAGATTATTTTTGCGAACTTCAAAGGCTGATTGCAGTTGGTTTTCCAACTAGATCGGCAGAAGAAAAAAAGCACATGCTTTTAGATCGTTTTCGAAAAGGAGTCGGTGATGAAAGAATTCGACGAAAGCTATTTCTTGACAGCCCAAATACGCCTGAAAAAGCATTGCAGATTGCTCAAAAGGTGCTCGCCGCAGATATTTTTGCAAATGGCGCATCAAAACAAAGCTCCGCTGTTGTAAGCGCAGTCGACCAGTTAGACTTGTCGTCTGTAAAAGATGAGCTTGCGCTAATTCGCTCGGAGCTGCAGCAGCATAGGAGAGAAAACCGTGAGCTACATGCAAGGCTGAGCCGGCAGGAGTCTTGGCAGCTTGAGCGCGAGTATAATTGCTATTCACCTGCCTCACGTTTTCGCGCCAGCCGAGGTGACAGTTTTGCGTTTTCATCTTCAGATGAAAAAGGTGCTGATTACCTGTTCCGCAGCCGCACACCATCCGGGAATCGCCAATCCAACCCAAGTTTTCGGTTTCGCAGTCCAAGTAAATCCCCTGAGCGTACTACTGCCTACCCTAAAGCTCGGTTGGAAGCTACGCGATCGCCTCACTCTCGGTTTCGCTGTGCCAAAAACGTGCACTACGCCGAACAGCCGAGGTCTTTAAACTCGCAACGCGCGGGGGTACGGAGCGACCGTCGCGACAGGTACTAGATCAAGCTCCAGTAACTTCGGTAAGTATGTTAACGACAATGACGCTTTTCTGTCTAACTTGTTGTGTCAATGGCAAAAAAGTGGACTTTTTGGTGGACACTGGAAGTCCTATAACAATTTTGCGGTCAAACATTTGCGATAATTTAATTTACAATGCCGCAAACTCAAATTTTCAAAAAGGAGGACCTTCTATGATCACTGCCAATAATGCAAGTTTTCAGCTTCGAGGAAATAGCACTGTTTCTCTTAAATTTGGCGAACATATTATTGAGACAAAGATATTAATTGCTGACAATTTAAACAGTCCGGGGATACTGGGCAATGATATTTTGCTACAAGCCGCGTGCGTCGTTGACCCCAGTAATTCCGAATTTTATTTCCTCGGCAGGCCGTTACCGCTTAAACCGGTCGTTAAAACTCCAATGGTAGCTAATGTGAAACTTAATGATGATTTGATTTTACCTCCAAAATGAGACATGCACATACTAGTGGAATTTGAGTTACCTCCTGGTCAACACGACTCTTACGATGGTGTATTTTTACCAAAAAAGGATTTTCTATTTAAAAATAATATTTTGGCTGCAAATTCTATTGACACTGCTACTAGTCAAAAAGTTGTTGTACAGTTGCACTATCCTACACGTGCACCTGTCAAACTGTATAAAGATGCCCGTGTAGGTTATTTTGCACCTTTTATAGACAGTACATACCCTTGTGACACTGTGCAAACTGCCGATGATGAGATTTATTCTTTCGTCTCTTCTCTACAAACGACTGACAGTTTAGCTGAAGGGTTCCAAGATATCAAAAATCACGAATGTCCCAATTTCAAACCTAAATCAACAGTCTGGACCCGTTTTGATTTTGAGGCTTCGTTAAAACTCGATGAAACTTCTTTGACCACTGACCAAAAGCGTGTTTTGGCGGATCGATTATGGCGCCGAAGCAATATGTTTTCGAACAGTTCTGCGGACTTTGGCCGCACTAGCGTGATGTCTCATGATATTGAAACAACAGGTCCACCAATAAAGCAGGCTGCTCGGAGGTTGCCTTTTCATCGAAAGGCTGAAGTCGATAAGCAAATAGAAGATATGCTGCGTAGCGACGTAACTCCGAGTAAGTCTCCTTGGTCTTCTCCTATTGTTTTGGTAAAGAAAAAAATGGGACTACGCGGTTTTGTATTGCTTTTAGAGCTTTAAATAAAGTAACACAAAAGGATGCATATCCGTTACCGCAGATAGATGACTGCTTTGATAGCTTAGGTGGACCTAAGCACTTTGTTACTCTGGATCTGGCCAGTGGCTACTGGCAAATTCCGACACCATCCGCGCAAAAGAAAACAGCATTTTGTAGCCATAGAGGTCTTCACGATTTTAAAGTCATGCCCTTTGGTTTAACTGGTGCGCCGGCAACATTTCAGCGGCTAATGAACGAAATTTTGCACGGCATGAATTGGAAAAATTGTTTAGTCTACTTAAGGTGGTAGTTACGTTTTCGACAGTTTTTATTACGTGCTATAAGTTTTGATTGACTCAATAAATTTAATAGCAGTCTTTTTCACGTTAAAGAGCTTGACTGAAACTACACTTACGCACATTATCTAGCTTAAGGGGGTAGTGTCGCGAAAGCAGTCGATTTTGCGCGATTATAAAACTTTTTCAGTAAAAGATAGGTCATTGTTCTTTATATATTCTAAAAATATGTTTTAAGGCAAATATTTTTGCCAAGTTTCAGAAAAATTGATGCAGCATACAGTTAGCAGTGAAGTCGCAAAGTCGGAAAAATGACGTTTTGAAAACCTATTTACATTCGATAATTTCGTCACAATTAAAAAACTTTTTGTTTGGATTCTTTACATAGACTAAAAGCAGATATTCTCTAGTTTATGCACACAAAATTTGGTGCAAATTGCTTGAGTCGTTGTGGAGTAATGCCTGTTTGAACTGTGAAACTGTGCGTAACCTGTAAGGTACTCAGAGCAATAATGATAAATTGTAAAAAATTTAGACACTTATTTTGAAATCAAAAGAAAAACGAAGCTTCATTTTTTTCATTTTTCTTATTTGTGGCAAAAAATGGTGCGTCAAAACATTACATGTACTTCACAAGCTGGCCAATCTGATATCTGGCTTGATTTTTTGAACTTTTATGTCTCTATTGTGTGATGTCTGGCTCAAAAATGGTAATTGGTTAAAAATATTGGTAGATATTGGTAGTCTAGTGTCTGGCAGTGCTTATTTGACACCATATGGCAATTCAGCAGTTTCTCAGTGAACGTACAATTTCAAATCAAAAAGTTCTCATTTTGCAGCCTATGAGCAAAACTGCTTTGGCGACACTACCACCTTAAATCCGTAACAAGCTAGTCAGCAGACACTGTCAAAGTGGTCAAATTCCGTGAATTTTTGCATTTTTTTTGTTTTGTTTGTAAAATTGACAGTGTAATTCGAACTCATTTCATTCTTTACACCAACATAGCCAAAAACAGGGTGAATTTCAATACTAAGTTTGGTGTATTTATATGATGCAGAAAAGAAGTTACGGACCTTTAATTTTGAATTTTTTTGAATTTTGAAAAATATACTAATTTTTGAATCCAATTTTTTAGTGAAATAGGCTAAATTAATACAAATAAAAAAATTGACACATCAGAAATTGTTTAAAAAACATGTAAAATAGCGCATGAAAAGATTGCAACATCGTGACTTGAGATTTAGTCCACGGAAGTACATTTTTACAGATTATGTGAATGAAATTGATGTAACGCAAAATTTAAGCAAACAAAATTTTTGAAATTTTAGTATACAGTAGACACATATGTGTGCGAATTTATCCCAAATTTTGAACAAAATCCTTTTAGTAGTTGTCAAGTTTTGCGGACTTTTGTGTAATGTACTTTAGTTCAAAAAGAAATGTTACATAAATGTGACGTAATCTCGAAAAGTGAAAAGCGGAAGGATAAGTTTTGGCATCTAAATTGAAGGTTTTTGACATGCCCGTGTGTCATTTTTTCTTTTTTCAATAAACGGCCGTTTTGACTAGCTACTACTTTGGCTTAGCTAAACATAAAATTTACAAAAAATTGTCGTAACTGGCTGAAAAATATTTTCTGTGAAAATTAAAAATGATTGTTTCAAGCTATTTTAGCAAGCATTTATCTCATAATAAATTATAGTTTCCTAAATTAATATGCGTACAATAAATTATTGATTGAATAATCATAAGTTGTCTAGTGTTACTCCTGCAAAACTGTCGAAAACGTTACTACCACCTTAAATGACATTATAATTTTTGGTCCAACATTTGAAAAGACATTAGAAAATCTAGAAAATGTGTTGGATAGGCTCGAAAAAGCAGGATTAAAAATTAATCTCCCAAAATGTTCATTTTTTGGGTCCAAAGTGTTGTACTTGGGACATATAATTTCAACAGATGGCATAGCACCAGACCCTGCTAAAGGGGAAGCAGTTAAAAATTATCCAAAACCGACAGATATAACTATTTTGCGCCGATTGCTGGGTATAATATCATGTTTACGCAGATTTATTCCGGATTTGGCCACTATCTTAACGCCCCTTCAAAAATTGACGACTAAAGACGGTCGCCGCAGCTGGCATTGGTCTAAAAATTGTGAATCAGCTTTCAATAAAATAAAAAGTTCACTAGTCAATAGTACATCATTGGCTTTTCCTAATTACTCCTTTCCATTTTTAGTGACCACAGATGCTTCCGCGACAGGAGTGGGAGCAGTTCTTTCGCAAATAGTGAATGAACAAGAGAAGATAATTGGATTTGCAAGCCGTGCCCTGAATAAATCTGAACGCAATTATTCTACCTTCGAAAGAGAAGCACTTGCAATAATGTGGGCAGTCGACTATTTTAGGCCCTATCTGTATCTCAGCAATTTTATCATGAGAATGGATCACAAACCGCTACAGTACTTGAAGCAGATGGAAAAGCCTCCACATCGTGTGGCTAAATGGATCGCTCGGTTAGAGTGCTATAATTATGATACAAAGTATGTGCGCAGTCAGGACAACGTAGTTGTTGATGCACTCTCGCGTGTTTCCGAATACAATCCGAATCTGACAAAGACAAATTTTCCCGCTTCAATTGGATCCATTATTTTTCCCGGTAAACTGGACCGCGAAGAAGTTATCGCAGCGCAGCAGAAAGATCAGACAATTAAAAAGATCTACCAGTGCAAAGCCTATGGACTAAAGCGCCCTCCTCGACATTTGTTTAGCCTTCCAGAATCAAAGTTGTTCATGCGCCACTGGAGCCGGTTAGTAATACACAACGGAATGTTAGTACGGAAAAAACGATCTTTTGTTGGGGATTGGCCTAAACAACAATTGCAGGCTGTCATACCTGTCGCCTTGAAAAAAAGAATAATGCAATTGATTCATGTCGATGATTCATGTCGCACACTTGGGTCAACAGAAAACTATTGATATGGCCACATCCCGATTTTTCTGGCCAAAAATGGCTGAAGAAGTGACCATTTTCGTTCAGCGTTGCACGTTCTGCCAAGCGAGAAAACCTCCACATCAATACGTCGAAGCCGAGGTAAAAGCGATTCCTGTGTCTATGCCGGCGACAGTAGTCCAAGCAGACATTGTATTCTTACCGATGTCGAGCTACGGCAATCGATATGCACTTCTTACGGTAATAGATTTATTCACAAAATGGCCTGCTGTATATCCTTTGGGGACAATGACAACCGAGGCAGTCATAAAAGCCTTTCAACAGTATTTTTCCGATAACGGGTACCCAGAAGTTATTATCACGGATCAAGGAGCTAATTTCGATTCAGACCTATTTCGTGAATTTTGCAAATCAATGTCTATTGAAAAGCGTCTCACTACGCCATATCACCCCCAGGGAGACGGACAAGCTGAAAACTTCAACAAAACTCTGAAAAATATGTTGACAGCCTACGCAAACAATTTATAAAAGCTGGTATTTAAATAAGACTAAGTATTAAGTATTGAACGAATATTGATTAAATTCTGAACGGTGTGTTTCTCGCTTAAGGGGGTAATTGCGTTTTTAGGTGTTTTATTGAAAAGCCATAGCTCAGCGTTTACAAATTCAAATCACAAGCGGTCTTTTGCATTACGTAGAACAATATCTTTCCTAAATGTATGCCATGCATTGAAATTTAACCTGTGATTTTGTTTCCAGTACAAGCGACTAAAGAAAGGTCCTTTCTAAAATATTACAATTTTTTAGAAAAAGTTTGCGCCACAGCTCTGAATCCTACGATTACCTGTTAGGGCTGAAAGTTGGTAACGTTTTTGACATGTTTAAAATCCCCAGGCATGTCCCCCACTTTTTTAATAACTAGTCAATTTACTGAGAAAATAGCTGAAAAGCAATCGCACCGAAAATTTAAGATATTTTCTTGTAATTAAAACCCTCTAAAAATGTCCACAGGTGAAATTTCGAAAAAATGACAGACATGCCTGGGGATTTTGACCTTTACAGTACTGTCCCAAAAATTCATGCTCATGCGTCACTTATAACTTGAGTACTGGTGGCGCAAAGTTTACATAGAAATCACAAAACCTCGAAAACGCAACTACCACCTTAAACTGTTAGGTATGTTTGCAAGAAATTTCATCATTACCTACTGTTACGGAAGAGTCGCGTAGTGGTCAAAAAAGGTCATGTAGATCAAAGAAGGTCGTGGTCATATGAGTGGGTTACTTGCTATTGAATTACCTGCTCTAAGCTCGATTTCTTGAAATAAAATGTTCGTCGATGAAAATATTCGTCGTTGAAAATTTTGGATTGATGGAAACATTTCAAACAAAGAACAAAAAATTGAATTATAGAACAAATGTTCGTCGTTGAAAATGTTCGTCATTGAAAATGTTCGTCGTTAAAAATGTTTGTCCAAAAACAATTTTTCAATGACGAACTTTAGTCTTTTAGTACGTTTTTTATGTTCTAAGCGACCCAAGCTCGTAGTTGAAAAAAGTTTCTACGGCGAATGTCTAAACAGAGCAATAAACCAAGAACTTTTTCAACAGAATTAGAAATTCGTTGTTGTTCGACGTTTGAAAATGTTTCAACTTTAGTTTTTCAACGGTAAACATTTTCAACGACGAACAATAATTGTTCGCTAATTCAATCAGTGTTATGTTCGTCGTTGAAAATGTTTCGATCAATCAAAAATTTTTGATGCGAAATATTAAATAATATTAATAATAACAGACATTTCAGATCCAATAGGGTTGCCTTTGCTTCGCAACTGGTCGGCTACCCACTGATGATCATGAGAAGTGCAGTCAAACTTGGATACAAAATTCACGCAGATTTGTGATTTCAGGTCTATAAAGGTACGTCTGTGACATCCGAGAACACTCTGATTGATTTACCAACAGCCATCACTAGTTTTTTCATGGACAGCAGTGAGCCAAAAGTTCCAGCCATCGGAGTGGCATCGGGAAGCGCTGTTTATGTCTACAAGAATCTGAAACCATACTATAAGTTCAACTTGCCGGGGTCAGAGGTCAACCCAACTGAACGGGATATTTGGACGTTGGTCAGGGATGATAAATTAGACACCAAGGGGCTGACAGACGCCTTGGAAGCGTTGATTACAACAGTCCCACAAAGTGAATTGTCAGCGAGATCTAGAAGGTATACATGCATACATTGCGTGGTAAAAAAAGTTTTCCACTCCTTGCGGGTAACGAACCTTCGTCACCAAAAAAAGATGAACGTCTTCAAACAAGAAGGCAAAGGTTCATCTAAAACACGAAGCTTCATTACCAAATAGACAACTTTTTGAATAGTTTATTGAAGATGAGAATCCAATCCTAAAATAGATACAGGCAATACATACTAGATACGTGCAATATCCAAATCAGTGAAGATAATGGGACTACGGGTAGCCTTATTTTGATGTAGGTATGTATTTTATTACATTCATCTATTTGATTGAGTAAAGGAAGTACCTACACATATTACAATCTGACTTTGCGACACGTTTTTCTGATGAGTGAAAAGTTGATATTTAGTGTGTTTACTGTTGTTTACGCGCCCTTTTACTTCAATAACTTTTTTCATTTCAAAACGTGTTTAAAAACACAGTTTTTTAATGTTTGAAAGGATTTTGAGCTACTCAGCAATAAATGTTTACGAAAATGGACAATTTAAACATCATTTCTTTCGCAAATAATGGCCGCGTTTGATATTTTCCCTGGAATATTGACAGTAGGCCTCGCAAGGTTATCGCTCTTTACTCAGAAACCTCACATTGCTACCACTTCTCACTCAGCAGAGGAGCTTGTTAACACCAGTTGCTTCAAAAGTTACAATAACCCAATAGGTACAAAGGTTACTTACTTTAGCGTTTGTTTTTTCAGATTTTTACTGCTAAATGAATTCGAAAAGGAATCGTTTTTGGCATTGTACGGTCGCGAAACATTAAAAGGCACCACCGTGATAACGTGCCTAACAACACTGAAGAAAAGCTTACAGGATGAAAAGGCCGTAGATTGTATTGTAGTTGGCTCAGAGAACTGCAAGGTGAAAACTTTTTTCGAAAATCTACATTTTGTCCTGAGTCTGCTATTTCCCCACTAAACGTATTAAAATATGCCTTCGTGCTTGAGAAAACATGTTTTACGCAGCACGTTACTGTTATTAGCACTTATAAATAAGCATTTTTACAGAGTTAGATTATAGTGTGATGTTAAAAATGTAGCAGGTACTAGGGTCAGGAGATTTAAAGGAAAAGCTCCGGCACCTGTACGACCCTGGTTCTAACTAAACTAAGCTAGCGCTACAACTGACAAAAAAGACAAGTGACTGTCTTTAATGGCAAGCAGCGCGCGTGCACATGGACATTAAGGGTGGGATTCACAAAGCGCGTTTAAACGCAGTCTAAGTTAGACTGCGTTTAAACGCAGTCTAAAACGTTAGTCTAAGTTAAACATGATTCACAGAGATTGATATGATTAGTGTGTGTCATCTGATTTTTATGTTTTATTTCAATTGAAACCTTGTCTAACTTAAACGAACGTTTAGACCGAGTCTAAACGTGATTCACTAAGCCCGTTTAAGTTAAACGGGCTCGTTTAACAGAATTCTTTATTTGATTCTTTTCAAGTTCTATTGCAGAACATTTTGCTTTAATACCTACCGACAATGCTATTAATTTAGGTAATAAAATTACTTTTTAATAAAAGTTAATTTAAAATTCAAGTTAATTACGTAGTTAAAAAGAAAATTTAACAATTGGTAAATAAGATAATTAATTTACTATTTAACATACAATTATAATAATTAAAAATTGACATTAATTGAAACAATTACAACAACACTCTTAAAAATACTCAAAACTTAAGCTATCTTGTTGCAAGCTAAAATAACAAAGATGAAGCAACAGCACTAAGCGATAATAATGAGAACAGTATATAGTTGGTATGATTATTCTTAAAGCCGAATACCTATTATTATTATAATTAATTATTACTTCAGTAATTTTTGTAATTTTTAATAAATTTTATCAATTTAAGTTAATTAGGTAGTTGACTTTACTGACTTTAGAGCTTTATGAACTGTTAATAGCAACAAATGAATAAGTAAACAGTATGGTAAACAATATTTTCTTATTATCAAACTAGATCATCCACATTAACTGTCATCTAAACGTATACTAGTAGCTAAAAAGTAAAATAGATATGATAATACACGATATTATTAGCCTATAAGTTGAACAAGAACTAATTAAAACTATAAAAGTCAAAAAATGTTAAAAAATACTTAAGTAAAATAATGAAAAAATACTTAGACTAACCTTAGACTAGCCAAAAGGCTAGTCTAAAATCAACACTAGCGGGCGTTTAAATTAACTAGTGAATCAGGAATAGAACGTAATCAAATTTAGAACACGAAAATAGAACAAAATTTACACGCTAATCATATGCAGACTTTAGACTAAGTCTAAACGTTCGTTTAGCTAGACTGCGTTGAAACGCAGTCTAAGACTTAGACTGGGTCTAAGTTAAACGCGCTTTGTGAATCCCACCCTAAGTTTTTGTCCACACCGAGCTTACCTTAGTGTCCCCAGTGTAGACTGTCTCTGTACTGTGTAGCAACCGACCGCCATATATAGAGTTAGGTTTGTTAATTCAGGTATTTGTTCTGGACTCGGAAGCATTTACAATCCTGAGCGAGTGGGAAATCCCATCAGTTCCAGTTTATACTTGCACAGTGGGCCTCTATGATGTGGACTTTCGTATAATAGTCTGCTGTCGAGACGCTAATATTTATGTAGTCAAGCGTGGTGGACCAAATGTTATTGCTAAACCCGCCGTTGAAGTGCGACAGCAAATGGTTGGAATCAGTCGCCAAAGCAAATCTGTGGTGGTTGGCTGTATTGATAAAACTCTTCGATGTTATGCTCTAAAGGTGAGCTGGCTGTACTAGTTGCGTTAACATCCTTTAGGTGGCGCTCTGAGTAACCGACTTTGAGTGATAATATTTTTCAGTCATTTTCGTGAGTTGATTCAAGAGTTGCAATTAAATAAGCTTACCTACATTTTATGTGCATAATACAACAATACAAGCAACCAGTATACAAATCGTTCTATAAAATTGAACGCTAAAGTAGGAAAAGAGGCAAAAAACATCACAACACTGATACAACCGACCACATGATTATCGACGACATACTTGAACTGTACTCATCAAACCTAGTTGACAGCAGACGTAACCTGATCCCTTATGTATTCAGTTTGAATAAGAAAAGTATATGTAAATTATACTTACATATCATTCATACCAATACTACAGAACTCAACATAATCAACGTGATTAAGGATCTATGCAACTATAAACTATATAAACCTAACAAGAAGGATAAGACACACAGAACACGCAAACCTAAAATTATTTTTGAATTTTCCAATAAACTTTTTGACCATATCAATCTTAACAAAATTTTCAACAACGAACAAGTTATAAAACTATGGCCTGACGACACCACACATAATATGTACATACCTATGCCCATATACACATATGACAAGCCCATCGGTTATATAATTTTGAACTATTCACAGACACTGGATAACCTAGACATAGATGACTACTCTACTCTACTCTACTTGTGACTGTCAAACTTCTCCTTTTATTGACCAATATCACAAGCACATTATAACTGGCAACGTGAACATTATTGACAATATTAGAATCAAACAACTATTGCAGAAAGGAACAAAATACAGACCTAACAAAAAACTGGATAAGGACAAAATTTTAAGATCTATAAATATAGGACTTGATAAATACAATAAATAAACTCTGCTAAATAGTAAATATCGCCAAAAGCAAACTAACACAGAGACGAACATACATCACAACAAGCCTAACAATATATCTATCTTACTAAAAGACATTAAGAAATTAAAATCCAAATACGTGTTTACTGCAGTGGATAAGGCTGCACATAACTTTGCTATCATCTGCAAACCATTTTAGATCAGCAAGTTAATCGAAGAACTCGGCATACTAAACAAAAACAATACCTATGAAATGGTTAACAATATCGATAAGGAAACAATCGTTACTGATATCATTCACACTTCTACTAATTTTGGCTTTGCAGTAGATAATGAATACAGCACATTACCCTTCGCTCAAGTTATACCTAAGTTTCATAAAAATCCCATTAGTTTTAGAACTATCATTGCCAGCAGCAAAGCATGCACTAAGCCTATTTCCGCTAGACTAAGTCTTGCATTAAGTAAGATACAAAACAGACTGAAAGCATATTGCAAGAACTTTCTAAATACTCGGTGAAAATTTCTTCATATTGGATAATTGATAACAATCAAACTATTCTGAAAACACTCGAAAACATCTCAACATATAAAGAAGCTAGAACTATGTATAAACACATTCAATTTTGGTCAATTATACACAAATTTACCACATGATAATATCATCGAAAGCATCAAAACAGTTTTAGACATTAGTTTCAACAAAAACACTAAAATCGCCATTCATGAAAAATCCGCCAACTGGTTTTCCAATAATACAAAGGGCATAGCCGCAGACAAACATTCAATTCTAAACTGTGTACAATTTGTCAATAATAATAGCTGTTTTACCTGCGGAAATGTCAATTGCAGACAAAATATTAGAATACCAATGGGCACCAATGTTGGACCGTTTCTAGCTAATCTATGTCTATTTCACTATGCATATAAATATGTTAAACAACAAATGACTAACAATAGCAAAAACCTTAAGTACTTACAAAATATGTTCCGATATATCGACGACATAACAGCTATCAGCGACAAAGATAAATTCGAAAATCTAAGTAAAGGTTTATATCCGAACTGTTTGACACTTAACAAAGTTAATAACAAAAATGATTCCGCGGATGTCCTCGATATATCTATAAAGATACACAACCAACAGTTTATTACTAAAGTTTAGACAAACGAGAAAATTTCAAATTCAACGTCATATCATTACCAAACTTATTCGGTAATATAGCTACTAGCTGCGCTTTCAACACAGTGGAAATTGAATTAGTCAGATACAGCAGATTGTGCACTAAAATATCCGACTTCACCCGTAAAACTAAACGCCTCTTCAATAACATCAAATCTAAAAATTACTCTAATCGCAAGGTTGAGCAATGCTTCCTCAATTTATGCAAAAAGAAACAAATACATAACAAATACGGATATGATACTGCACAAAATCTTCTACTAGATATTAAAAAGAACACTGACAAGTAATTCAATCTACTAACACCACTTAGTATGAGCGTGGTTAGCGACGAACCATTTACCACATTTTTCTTTATATATTTTTACATTTTTCTAAATTTCAAAAACAAGTTCCGTTAGTGTAAGTTCACTGACGAGTCGCTACACAACGGATACGGTCTGAACGAGACCACGAATAGCACTACTAATACTTACATAGATTAAGTCCTAATCTTAAACTCTAGCATGCGATACTAATAATTTATTAACCCAATCCGTTTTACAACTAATATATAACGCCATTAACCTTTTACCCTTATAACACCTATTATAATAATATATAATAAGGTATATACATATTACAGAGGTTAAACACTTTATTACTTATATGTATGTACTTCCTCACGGGCCTATCTCCGCTCCTATCACTTTAAAAATAACAACAAACTTTGTTGAATTTCAAAATTTTGTCTAGTTTTAATGAAATAAAATATTTAAATGGATATACCAAGAAATTTTTATGGTACTTGTTACTTTAAAGGAGGCTTAAAGTAGCGAATTGATAGCTGCAGCTTTTAAAATTAATTCGTAAATACGTTGAAAAACATTGACAAAATTTATAATTTCAATTTTAAATTCATTTTTCGTTAGCCACTTTTGAGTTTCTGAAACCTCTCTCAACGGATAATTATACTAATTATACTATTAAGTTTGCAAAATAATTGTATATATTCAATTTAAGCATATTATTGTGGAAATTCGTTAAGGAACCGCTGAGCTACTTCGTTTCAAAAATTCTTCACATTTTGCTAAATTTTAAATTTTCCATTCCGTCAACAAATTTGCCATAATCATATTGCTGACCTAGAAGTATGCCGCTGCTACATTACTTGCCTGATGTTTATTTTGTTTGCAAACAAGCAAAAGTATCGTATCAGCATAAAAATTAAAGTTAATTCTTTAATTTTAAAATTTTGAAAGTTAATCAGAGGTACTTAAGGTGGTAGTTTCGTATGTGCAGCTTTTTTTGATGAGCTGTTACTCGGTTGTCTTAGAAGCTATTTATTAGCGGTTTTTTGCATTTTAATGACCAAAAATGGTACCGTATAGGAGGCATGGGCACGTTTAAACGGTTTGAACCGTTTAAACGCGTTTAAACGTTTAAACGGTTTGAAACCGTTTAAACGTTTACGGGTTCAAAAAACGCGGTTTTAGAAGCGTTTGCCGTTTAGTACGTTTAAACGTTTTTAAACGTTTAACCGCGTTTAAACGTTTAAACGTTTAAACGTTTAAACGCGGTTAAACGTTTAAACGTTTGAACGTTTAAACGCTTACATATATAATCGTTTAAACGTTTAAACGCGTTTAAACGCTCACTTGTTTAAACGGTTTAAATGTTTAAACGGGTTTAAACGCTCACTTGTTTAACCGTTTAAACGTTTAAACGCGTTTAAACGCTCACTTGTTTAACCGTTTAAACGTTTAAACGCGGTTAAACGTTTAAACGCGTTTACGTTTAAACGTTTAAACGGTCAAAAAACGTTTACAACCGAAAAACGCGTTTAAACGTTTAAACGCGTTTTCTCATCTGTAAACGCGAGCGTTTAAACGATTACAGATTTTTGTAAACGTGCCCATGCCACCGTAAGCTCATGTATTTGTTTTGGTGACAGTTTTGACAGCTGTGAAAAATCTGAAACTTTGCATTTTTTCATGTTTTTCCGCTATGTTTGATCATAGAAAGAATATGACTTGATGAAGTTTAATTACAATTTAGTCTAAATTGACTGGTAGGTGTCTCAATACATGCATAGTTTCACTTCGATAAGTTTTCAAATTGCTTCAGTACTTTAAATCTAAGCTTCAAAACAGAACTTTTTTGAATTTCGTAAACCTTTATAGCTTGAGAAAACAAAAAGTACAATGCCTATCAATAATTGCAAAAAAAGAAATTTAGACATTTTAGTTTTCTTCATTTTGGTTAAATATTATTAATATAGACTGCACACATAATCAGCAAATTGACACTTTCGAGTACATGACGTATATTTTAGCAAGAGTACATAATAGCTTCTCACTCTATATAGAAGAAGAGTGAGACACTCTCCAGCCTGCCTGTGTTCTAGCACAGGCAGATGCGCTGAGGCCTGTTGCTCAACTTTACAAGTCTTACAATTGTAACAATTGTAAGTGCAAAATCAGTTGATTTGTAATGAATTTATATGACAAATTCGTAACGAATCACCTGATTTTGCACTTACAATTATTACAATTGTAAGACTTGTAAAGTTGAGCAACAGCACCCTGCTGCTGGTCGTTTTCAGGCTATATGTTGACATTCTATGCAACATGTGGCTGATCAATCAGCGCGTACATTCCCTGCGTATAGGCCTATTCACACAGGGCTAATTTTGCTGCATGGCGTACGCCATGGCGCATGAGAGGGCGCATGAGCGAGCGCATGAGAGGGCGCATGAGCGGGCGCATGAGCGGGCGCACACGCACACTTGCCTACTGCATTGTGTGCATTGTGTGCATATTGTGCTTGTGTGCATTGTGTGAGCGGGTGCATTCTGTTTTCACACAGCCTGCTGCATTATTTCACACAATGCAGTAGGCAAGTGTGAGTGTGCGCCCGCTCATGCGCCCTCTCATGCGCCCGCTCATGCGCCATGGCGTACGCCATGGCGTACGCCAAGGCGTACGCCATGCAATGCGCCCGCTCATGCGCCCTCGTGTGAATAGGCCTTAACACACTTTAGTATATAATCGCTGATGCGTTGATAAGCATTAAGATAGGGATAAAAGCTTAATAACTCATTATTTATTCATAGTCTGCTTGCAACAACATTAAAAAGGTTTGCAAATACCTGTAGGGATATTTTGGCAAACTTTCAGGTAAATTGATTGAGAAACTTTTGAGATATAAACTTTTCTGAATTTCTTCAAAGTTTCTCAATCAATTTCGCTGAAAGTTTGCCAAAATATACCCAAAGGTATTTGCAAACCTTTTTTAATGTTTTTGCAAGCAGACTATGAATAAATAATGAGTTATTAACCTTTATCCCTATCCCGTTTTATGATTGGAGCACGTGCAAGAGAATAGAAGCTCGCTTCTGATTGGCCAGTCACATGTTGCTTAGAATGTCAACATGTAGCCTGAAAACGACCAGCGCATCTGCCTGTGCTAGAACACAGGCAGGCTGGAGAGTGTCTCACTCTTCTTCTATATACAGTGAGACGCTATTATGTACTCTTGATTTTAGTATAATGAACTCGTATGCGTTGCCATGGCAACCATGGCAATAAATTCCATCACCATAGTCTAAAGTGACCTATTGTCTTCCATTATGACCGCTAATACATTCAAACGACAATACGGAAGTTAGAAAAAACGAGAATAAAACATCACGTCTTGTCACGCATTTTCGAGCGTTTTTTGTCAAAAATGGAGGTGATACACAACAGAGCTCACAACCCTGGTTATATAACATGAGTAACATTATAACATGTAACAAGTAACATTATAACATGGTAACATGAGTTTTGACACAACACTGTAGTACAACTTTATCTAGTTTGGTGCCGAGTTTTGATAATATGCGTAGCTTAAATTTCTATATCACATCATTTTAATCTGAAAACCGGAGTTAAATTCAGAAAGTGTCAATTTCCTGAAAACAGTTGCAGTTAAATGTGCGTTTTAACGTTCCAAACTGATCTTAAGTAAAATATCTAGATTCCTTTTTTTAATTTAATGAAAATCAATAGGTATTGTTTTTTAGAAAAAGTTATTTAAAAATTACGAAATATTGTAAAAATAGCCAAAAAATGTCAATAACACTACTTTTTTGTTATAACTATAGTGTAACTGATTATAAAGAACAAATAATTTGCCCATATGTTTGCCTAAAAGCGCCTCATATGTGTGCCAAATTTCAAAAAGTTAGCTGTTGGTTAGAACGAATCGTGACAAAAACTGCACATACGAAACTACCACCTTAAGGGAGCGCTATGAAAAAAGCTTGAACGATAATAGTTTCAACTTTCAATCTTTGCAAACCTTTGGTCAAAGTTTTTGAAGCTTTTTGAAAAGAAAAAATATCAAGAACAAATTGAAATCAATTAGTTGTTTTTAAAATAAAAGAAAATATTTTTTCTGTTTTTGCAACTTAAAATGAAATTTATCCAAAATTATTGCGTTCTCGGTTTGACAGTAAGGTTAATTTTTGATGTCGCTTATTCGGACTACTGTGACAAAAAACTGCAATACCATTTTGATTTTATCCCCAATGGAAACAATTTAGGCGGCGCATCAATAAGCAGTCTAAAATCAGGTGTACCCAACGCAGTTTTCAAACTACTATTTACAAATCTGTAAAAATACACCAACGCAGGTAAAATTTTCACGCATTGAGCAACAAATTTTGATAAGCAAGCAAAATGACATGCTATGAATGCCCGCTTCTAGTCGATAGGTCAGCTGTTGTGCTGTTCTTATATTGCTTCGAGACGACAGTTTTGCCTTTGCTGTTAAAGCTTAGTTGTTTAGGGCAAGCAACAGTGGAGCCTAACTATGCCTGCTGCCATCACAGCTTTGGAGACCTTGGAATATGCACCTAAAAACTATCAGGCAGCCATAGTTGGTTTAGAAAATTCTGAAGTGCATCTTTACAAGGACATGTTTCTGGTCAGCAGATTGGTGTTTGAGAGTGTCGTGACGGGGATTAAGTTTGGTCGATTCGGCCGAGAAGAAGGAGCTCTGGTTTTGACGCACCGTAATGGAGGTCTCACAGTGAATCTTTTGAAACGAACGGCGAAGTTTGAAGAACGAGCAGCTTTTCCCGGACCACCTGCCGCACAAAATCAGAAACTGAACATTCCTAGAAAGACGAAAGTTTTTGTCGATCAAACAATCAGGGAACGCGAAGAAGGTGTTAAAATGCATCAAATATTTCAGCGAGACTTATTTTTATTGCGCTTGGAAACGGCTCGAACTTATGCTAAGACATTGGAAAATCGATTGAATCCGATTGCGACCAGCAGTACCGGCGATACAGTTAAAATGTCAGCCGAATTGCAAGGCTTTGGACCAAAGTTTCAGCTTAAAATTGGCTTACAGTGCATTTCAGAAGCGGCTGTTTCTAGCTTATTTCTGGGATTTCATTACAACGCAAAAATTTACACAGTATCACCAGCCTATGTTTCTGTACCATTCTTGGTTCCCGGCATACAGTATCCGTTTCATGTTTGGATTCAGTGTATTTCAAATCAAGGCTTGGCTGAGGATGTTAGAGTTTCGCTCGTGAAACAGGACACGTCGGAGCCCATGGTTACTGCTTTGATTTCAATGCCTGTTAGTGATGTTGCTCTGGTGGACTGACGTAACTCGATTACAAACTGCACTTTGCGGACTGATGAATAAATCCAGGCAATGCTCTAAAGTTCAACAAGAAGTTAACTATCAGTCAACTACATAAAGCTAAGCTTACGCAAATTTTTTGTGGAATAGTATTTAGCGGCAGCAGTACACCTCACAGTGTAAATTTTAGTAAAAAATGTCCATACGTATGTATCATACCTCTTGCTACTGTAAAAATTTATTGCAATTGTTTGTTACATTTCGTATATGAAGGTAATTTTGACACGTGTAATAAATATGTATAACAGATAATAGCTTTTTTATTTTTAGCATTTTTAGCTTGCGATTAGCTTCTTCACGCATCAAAAGAAGTAATTTCTGCAATTTTTACAAGTATATTTGTTAAAGTCGCTAGGATATTGTGTGACAGTCACGACTGTACCCCGCTTGCGGTAACTCCGCTAGCGGGATCGGAAGTCAGGTCTCAAAACTCGCACTAAACTTATCCTTAAATACCCCTAATACTAGTATATAGTAAGTAACAATACTAACTCTCCCCATTCGGTAGCTTAGGAATACTCTTGTATTGAAGTTACTACTCGTAGCCTGGTATAACTTCAACACAAGGAAGAGCTGAATCTGTGCACCACCCTGTGCTCGAACACCTTCTGGGCGTGAAGAAAAAAGGATGTTGTAAAGTATTATAAATAAATAAAGTATATACTTTCATATGCATTTAAAAATCTAATTGGGCGGATTGATCTGGATTTTTCGAGAATTTTAGGATGCGCTTGTCCGACTTTTGGAACTTGAACTAGTAGAAGTGCAGAAAATCTTGTAGAAAAGTTTTGACTGAAGAAACATACCTAAAGCTAAACGACGGTTATTTTTGAAAGCAAAAAAGACGCCCAAGAATTGGCAATTTGACTAGAACCGCCAATAGCCATTTCAAATCCACTGATTAGTCTAAAATAGCCGGCTATTGCTGCTGCCAGCATTGGCTATTTTTATTCCGCCTTGAGGCGGAATATTTGGAATTGTTTCGTAGCACCAAGAGTACATGCTTGGTGCTACGAGCCACTCCTGGGCCTATCTTCAACATAGGCCTAGTATATGGCAGTCTTTTTTTTCTGCCAATGGGTGCCTAAAACTGTAAAACTAACTTAAATTTTAAAACAAATTAAATTATCAGAACAATGTACATACGTAAAGAAACCTTACGTCTAATTTAAAATATTTTACTACGTAAACTTTATTTTTTGGCGGAATTTTATTTTTCTGCCTCGCCCCCCTTGATTGTCTGCGACTTGAAGGACAGCGGTTGAATTGGCTGGCCAATCCAATATGCATGCAAATTAGTTTAAAACTATGAACCAATCGGCATTGCTCATGTCTACGTACATAAAAAGTTGGCCAATCGGTTTCTTTGCTATGGGCGGAACAATTGCATGATAATGCAAATTAGTTTTCATGTTGTTGTAAGTCTGTAGTGGTCAGTGGATTAGTCAGTTTGTGGCCGTATGCGTTTAATGTGGAGTTAGTAGGAACAGCACAGGCAGCAATCTCACGCCGTCTGAGCGGACAGTCTAATCTACATAATGGGTAAATCCACCCAAAATAAGCCGAATGATCGGATTTCGACAAATAATTCATCAAGTTGCTCTTTGAGTCTCTATAGCTGCAATAGCTGCAAATAAACAGAAAGTTTTAGTGATATACATACAGTTTTGATTGTATATGTACCTAAAGGCGTACATATGTATTCTACGTATTCTGAACAACTTCGGTGATTCATGTTAGCAACTTCTATACAGGCTTCGCTCATTATTGGCCTAACATGATAGTCTATCTTTATAAATTACTGAAATAAATAGACAAAACTAACTTGAAGCTGAAATTTTAATGCCATAATAACCTCTACTTATTTATGCAAAACTGAAAGCTTGTGTTCTTTCTGAGAAATTGGTAACACAGCCAAAAATTGTGTCGAGTGAGTGAGTCGACATTGAGTGAGTCCGCTTCGGACAAACGGTGACATAATTGCTATTGCTATGGAGCTGGCTAATAACCAGTGGCCCAACAGTGACGTTACCTTGGAATACGCAGTAGATACTTCATACACTATCCGTAATGATATCCGTAGTCCGAGATATCCGTAATGTAAGCAACACACGAGTTAGCTTCGACCCAAAATAGACCCTGATGTGTATAATATTAGTATATGTACTTTTTTACCCTAAAGCCCGGTTCATATTGTCCTTAAGAACATAGGGGACAGGGACAAGGACAAATTTGGGATAGCTGGTGTGGAAAACTGATGCAATCGTTTCTGCTAGTTTTTCGCATGTAGTAAGTTTAAGTAAATTCTTGTTGTCATGCCAAAAATTAGCAGAAACGATGAAGTAAATTTTACACAGCAGCTGTCCCAAATTTGTCCTTGTCCCTGTCCCTATATTCTTAAGGACAAGTATGAACCGGGCTAAGTGACTGACTCGTTGTGCTTTTTACGCCACCACGGCGGAATTTGCCCCTTTTAGGGGCCTACTTGTTTGATTTTAAGAACGAAGAAAATAAATGTTGCAAAATTCAGATGACTGGTTAATTATAATCGGACTAAAAGGTTTAAAAATTAAGCTTAAAAATGCCATTCCCAAACCTGCGGATTAAACGGACTTAGCGCGCTGATTTTTAATCAGACTAAACGGACTTAACTATGCGCGTTAATGTTAAGCGTGCATGTTAAGTCCGTTTAGTCCAGTGGTAGTTTTGGAATGGGGTCAGACTAAATTTAAGCCGCTGACTTATTTTAACTCGTTTAGTACGTTTAGTCCGATTTGTCATTCCTAAACCTCCGACTAAAATAAGTCCAGTCCGTTTAATCCGGTAAAGGAATAGGCCCTAAGACACCGAGTAATCTAAAATATTGAGAATAACTGCAGGCTTAAAACAAACGACGAAAACTTGGTTCAATGGTGCACACTGCACAGTAAAAAGCTAGGTATATATATTGACCAATTATTCAATAATAGAAAAAGGTGACCCGTGACCAAAAATAATTTTTCACCCATAGTAGTTCTTACTTTACCTGTTGCTCAGTTTGCAAAACACTCAACAGTGCTATTAATCCACTTGTATGGATAGTTTATTGAATGGACTTTTAGATGGTTTGTAGGTCGATGGGGAAGCAGGTGGGCTGGTACTTAATAGATAGGTTAACCGTTCGGCTCTGACAGACCACACTACTTTTTCCTGTCGCTACCTCAGTATCGACAGGACTTTACATTTGTTTTGCCCTACGTAAAATGCACGTCTACGTGTATTTTCTGTTGCAAATTTGTGTGCGTGTTTATGTGTAATTTTACTGCTGTGTGTGTGAGGTGAGCTGGCCCAGGCCGCTAACTAGCTTAGTTTTGATGTTGCTAGCTAGGTTACTGTATGGCATGATGTTTATTGTTTTTTAAGGTCCGAAGCAATAAGCATGAATTTTTTCATTTTTCAAAAAACAACAGTCATATTTGGATAATATTATATCTTGGCATTTTGGTATAACCGTTTTAGTTGTACCTAAACAATTGGTCGCTAACGCGTATCACACGTCACACCCACTTAACAAAACTAGGTATTTACTTTTAAGGTGAACGAAATAAAAAAGACGAACACAAACAGGTTGATGCCCGGTTCAAACAATGTCTAGGTATAAGAGTCAGGTTGCTGTACAAAACTTTGTCCACAAGGACCGGTTCACACAGGCTTACTTTTCATTTTCACTCAAGGGCCTGAAATAAAAATTTAGTTTCATGCCGAAGGTACTTTTTAGTTTTTATTTCAGCTATTAAGTAAGCTATTAAGTAAAAGTAGAAATGGATTCTATTTTTTTACTCAAGTATTAGAGCCAATCAAAATGCTCTTACAGAAACGCCCCGCCTATTGAGCTTCACTTTGATTGGCTAGATTTGCTTTTTGAACTACAACTAAACCACGCAAGCCAATCGAAAGCGACTTGCCTTAAGTAAAAAGTAAAGCTGTGTGAACTGTGAGCACTTTCGCTAAGGGGGGCTACACATGTCAAAAATAAAATTTCTCCAATTTTGCTTATTTTCACATATGTTACTCCCCCAAGGTACCTCTATGTACCTCTGATACATAAGAACAATTAAGCTTTTTGTCGGCAGAACGTATATACGGCTAGTGGCATAAATTTAACCCAATGCCACATAACCTCCTTCAGGATGTTAAAAATATGTAGGTGGGTAGCGACAGGTTTAACCTCCTTTGAAGCAAATTCTTCCAAGTAATATATATTCTACCGAATATGATGTGACCCATTTTGACAATGGGTCTTGTTGACTATTTCTTCAGGTTCGACCAAAAGGGAGGGTTCAGTTCAGACCCATAAACGGTGAACATTGCGGCGGGGGGGGGGGGGTGGGGAAGAAATTATTTTTCCTCGTAAATCGCTTCCTCACCATCTTTTAACAAAAATATAGAACCGCATCGTCAGCCAAGCCCTCAATCTGAACTCTAGCTCCAGAAATAGCTGTCGCTCTTTTTAATAAAAAATCTAGAGTGAAATTATTGGTGTTAAAACCCTTTACGTGGAATAAGTCGGAAAAACGGCATTTTTTTCGACATCCGGTGTCCCCAATATATCCCCCGGGAAAAAATTAAACGGCCTTTCGAATAGGCTAGATTAGAAGTTTGTAGGAGGTAAGCTTCAGCTGGAAATCCAACTTTGTCTAAAAAATAAATTTTGCATGAAAGTTTTTGCTCAAAATTTGATTTAATCAAACATATATACTTCATCAAATAAAAACCTGCTGCTATCACTAAAAGAGTAACTTCTAAGCTACTAAATGCTGAAAAAAATTGTAAATCGGTTCAGGCTTTGAAGTTACAAAACTTTTTTTAAGCTACCCAGGCCAGGCTGATTGAAGGGTTAGAGCTAACAGCACAAGTAAGTTTCAGGTTAAATTTCGGGCAAAAGCTGCAAAATTTTTCAATATATAGAACTGGTTGGAATATTTTAGTGCAGCAAAGTTATTTTTGATGCTTCTTAGCAGGCTTTTTCTTCAAATTAGGCCTCAGGCTTGGCTTAGTCTCAGTGCTTAGGCTTAGCGCTTAGACGTGCCTTTCTTTCCTGAAAGGCTCATCACATAAACATATAAATTACAAATTTATAAAACTGAGCCTAAGCCTCAACCTAAGCCCAAACTAAGCCCGATGAAAATCCTGGGACTGAGCCTGAGCCCAAGCCTATGCCTAAATGCTAATTTACGGCTGAAGTATTTTCGAAATTGCACACAGCCACTCACACGTGATGAGCCTTGCAGGAAGGAGAGCTCAATAGCGCTTAGACTTAGAGTTCAGGGGTCGTATTCTCTAAATTACCTGCAGGTAGAGTTAGGCTAACTTTACCTACAAGTAAGGTGAATGTAAAGTCGTATTCTCAAACAATGACTAAAACCAACGTGAAAGCTAAGGTTACCTTTAAAGCCCGGTTCATACTTGTCCTTAAGAACACAGGGACAGGGACAAGGACAAATTTCTGTCAGCTATTACGAAACATTGACAGAATCGTTTAGTCTATTTTTTTGCATGCAAACTGGACTTGAACAATACTTTGTTACCATAAAAAATTGTGTCATTTGGTCAGGTAGTTTTCTTGAAATTGCTTAAAGTAGCGCTCAGCAACAAAACTCATGTTTGGCGCTCAGCTCATGCAATAAGTAGCAATACCACTTTAATTGTACATCAAAGTGACATCAAAAAACCATATTTACAATACTTTTCAGCACTTTAATGTGAATGTGTCAAATTTTATGACCATGTCGAATTTCCTATTCACACTAATTTTGTTTTTGACCTAGCTCAGCGAAACTTCAACCGATTTTGAAGATCTTGGTATCAATAGAAAGATCTTTCCAAAATCTAGACGTGATTGATCTTCGATTTTTTATTTCTATTTTTGATTTTGCAAAAAATCGATTTTTGAAAAATCAATTGTGTTTGAGCGACTACAAAAAGTGCTACGAGCCAAAATTTGAAAATCGAAAAACTTTCACGTCTGCATTTATATTCTTTCTTTCATTGTGCAAATTTTCAACTCGATCGCAATCGGCAGCTGGGAGACCAGGTCTAAAAAAAGTAGTCGATTTCGCTACGCAAAAATGTAAGGTTTCTCCACCACGTTAGCTTTTTTTTTCAAAAATTAGACCTTTCCTATGACTGCATATTTCCGTCTGAAAAAGTTACCAAAAGCCATACTCATTTTTTTAAGAAATTAAATCAAAAATTTGACATTTTCGAAGATTTATCAGCTTTTTAGGATTTTCATTTTTGATTTGCTATTTTCACGGCTGAATAACTCAGCAAAGCTTCAACGTATTCTTATGTTTAATACGTCAATTTAAAGCTAAGAAGCCACATATTTTATTGATATGAGTAATCATTTTAATATCTCCTCAAACAAAAATTTTTTTGCTACAACTACAAAATTGTCCAAAAAATTTTAAAAAAATTCTTTATCACAAAATATGCACATCAAATCAAAGCTCTTATCATTCTGAACAACTTCCTTTCAAGACATTATGGTCAAAAATGTCGCTGAAAAAAAGTAAACGCCAAAGTTGGTTCCCCTAAGCGCCACCTTAAGGACAAAACGATAAGGACAAGGACAAAGACGAAGATGAACCGGGCTTAAGGTGGTACTAACGGATATGTAATTATTTTGAATTTTAGAAAAACTTTAGTTGATTCAAACTGTATTTTTCAAAAATAAATTCTCCAAAAAATTTTATCATATACACATAATGGCAAATGAAGTTAGCAGGATCATCAGGAAATTTTTTAGAAACAAGCCAAGTCAACAAGCCAAACAACAGGAGAATGGAAATTTAACAGCTCTGGCTACTTTTGTAAGCGCATGCGCAGTGCATGAACACAAAAATAAAAATGAATAATAAATGAAAGTTTTTTAAATTGCTTATATTTTTGCTCAGATATAGAACGAAAGTTGCGCGTGAATAGATACTTTTTACTTTGGAATCCGTACATCTCATTTAATAATTGGCAAATCATAAAATCGTGTATTTTGGGTCTAAATAATTTACCTTTAAATACATATGCCATTTTTCGCATGTTTTTGTTGTTTAAACCCTTCAAAAAGTGGCCAAATTTGAAAGAAGCACGAAAAAACCCAATTGGTCTACTTTTAACAACAGGGGCCTGTTGCACAAAACAATAAGCGATAGGTCCAAATAAGCAATAGGTCCAATAGGTCCAATAAGCAATAGGGCCTACAGAAGTCTGTTGCAAAAAATACCTACTATAGATTGCATTATAAAAATGCCCTTTCACCAAGGGCAGCAGTGTGGGTAGAAGAGGAAAGTCGGCTGATTTATAGCGGAAAAATGCTAATAAGCTTATCAAACAGTAGGGACAAGTTTTGCAGCAGAATGAGGGAAACTCAGCTTGCTAAATGAAGCGGACAAGAAGTTGCGTCAGAATAGCAGTCGCATCCCGACACGTTATTACTGTTATAAATGGAATTAGGGTCTACCCCAGACTCGGGGGCTGTGGTGTAGTGGTTAGCAATTGTTTGAGGGTTCTTCGAAGCAGGCGGCCCGGGTTCAGATTCCGGCGCCCCCATTTCTTTCATTCTTTCTAAATTGGGGCCTCCTCTTCTTTGATTCAACATTCTGGCGACCGTGACATAGGACGGAGAGGATAGGGCCGGGTCCTCAGGACAGCCTTATCCCTAAACCGTCTTCGGAGGTGGGTTAGGAGCCCCATGCCCTGGGTTTAGGTTGGGGGTTCAACCCTTACGGTACTGGTGCTGTGTGCTGTATGACTGTGTACATAGCTTCTCTAGTGTGGTCCCTCGGTTAAGGGTATCCGAAAAACCCTCGGTTTCGGTTAGGGGTGAACCGGAGAAAACCCTCGGTTTCGGGTTAGGGGTGAGCCGGAGAAAACCCTCGGTTTCGGTTGGGAATCGCTCTTCGGTCGATCGAGAAACCCTGTGGTTGCGGGTGAGCCAGGAAACCCGAGAGTGTGGTGTGATTGAAGTAGGCTTGGAGGCCTACGTGTGAATGTGCTCCGCCCTTGAGGCATCGGGTTCGCCCCGGGGGGAGCATGAGTATCGACAGAGTATCGTTGCAGGGTCGCAACGATGTTCGAAGGGGGGACCCTGTTATAAATGAGAATTGGGGCCTATGACATTGGGGGCTGGTGGTGTAGTGGTTAGCATGCTTGACTTCGAAGCAGGCGGCCCGGGTTCGATTCCGGGGGCCCCCATTTCTTTCCATTCTTTCTAAATTGGGGCCTCCTCTTCTATTCAACACTATTTTCTGTACCCTATTCGCTCGAAGAATTAGGAAAAACATTTTTGACGCTTACTAGCACTCAGGACTTAGGTCAGGTGTTTAGATTATATTTATAAAGTATTTATATTCTACAGATATATACAGGTATTTCATTTAAATTTCTCCATGCGCAATCTATTTTAGTTTTGTATACACATCTTTCCCGAAAATTAAGACAAATGAGTAACGGCGTATTCCAACTTAACATTGTATTATTATTATATAGACATTAACTAATAATTAAGAGAATTCAATACGAATCATAAAATGTGACAATACATACAATATATACATAGATACAAGTAAGGGTTGTAGCATGGCTGCGAGTGCACTCAGATATTTGTATGCACGATGCGCTGGAAAGCTCCGAGTGGAAAGCACGTAGTGCGCGCAGCGCACGAGTGCTTTGCACGAGGGGCTTTCCAAGCAGAGTTGCATAGTACATTTCTGAGTGTCAGTGCTAGCCATGCTACAACAGACTTGTAACATGGCCTTAACACCGGTGAAGAACAAAAAGTACGGTAGCGGTAGGATTCGAACCCACGCACATCTGACTGCCAGATCCGGAGTCAGGGCCGTAGACCACTCGGCTACGCTACCTTGGATGCCAAATGTTTGAATGACAGACATTGAGTTAGAAGTTATTGCGCAGAATAATTTATTAAATGACATTTATTAATGATACGGAACAGCTAAGTAACTGGTGTGTATGAGCAAGCCTACATATGTAACTGAAAGGAGACTACAACAGCCCTTCACACTGTACGCACATTAATTTTATCACAACTTGGGTGTTAACTACATAACTCAGTTCTGAAGCAGCCGTGGTCGAGTGGTTACGATGGATGACTAAGAATCTTGAGGATTTGTTGCGCAATGGTTCGATTCTCTCCGTTCTTTTTAAGGTTCTTTTTTACTTCTAGCAAGCGTGCGACAAATCTTTGAGTGCACGCTGCGTCGAATTCGCCAATGCTTATCGTGTATTCAGAGAGTGCAACAAATCTCTGAGTGCACTCTTCGGAGTTAAGTGATTAGAAGAGTAGCACGTATCAGTAGATTTGTAGCACGGTTAATTACATAGAGGCCATGTGACAACTCTAGTTAATACAAATAACTGTAGAATTTATATAAGCTTAAACTACATTTACTTATGTACGTACGTAACAATAAAAATGAATGGCGATCGATAATATAGTATGGATGAACAATTATTTCTTCTGAACATAAATAGCTTGTCTAAAAAATAACACCAAGAACCAATGAAGTATATACACGGCACTTTTCCGGCAACAGGCAGCTGATGATAATGGCTGATTAAATTCGCGCGAATAGGGTGCAGAAAGCACTAACGTGTCGCAGGGCGACTGCTCTTCTGTACGCAACTCTTGTCCGCTTCATTTAGCTAAAACACCATTTTGCTAATGCCTCTATTCCCAAACAGATTGAATATAAAGCCCGGTACATCCTCGTCCTTTTGAATTTTTTGTCCTTTTGTCCTTTGTCCTTTTGCAAACAGTTTGACTATAATGAAACCCGTCCTTTTGTCTGTTTGGCTGTCCTTTTCGGCGTCCTTTTTCTCCTTTTAGAAAAGTCCTGTTGTCCTTTTCAAAAAGTCATTGTCCTTTTCAAACTGTCCTTTTGTTCTTTTGAAAACGTCCTTTTCTCCTTCGAAAACGTCCTTTTTCTCCTTTCTTTGTGACTTGTCCTGTAATGTTTGGAGCGTCATCAGAATAGCAAAAGGACAAAAGGACAAGGACAAGGTCACGTGTTTGTCGTCAGTGCACTTTAGCAGTTTGGTTGGTGTGGCTCAGTCAGGAAGGAGGTGCTGCAAGTCAGCGCCGCCGTTGTTTTGGCCCTTGTCCTGCGCCGCCGGCGGCGACGACGCAAGCGGTTGTACAGTGTACACCCCTTTGAATTTTGTGAGACACCGTTATGGGGGATTTTTTCTCACTCATTCGTCAGCTGAGAAATTTTCCTGATAAGTTCGTGCGACAGTTACGCTTGGTTCCTGAAAAATTTGACGATCTTGTCCTTCTACTGCGACCTTATTTGGTTCACGGGCATACGGCTTTTGACCCTATCAGTGTGCCCGAGCGACTGTGTGTGACTCTGCGATACCTGGCCTCGGGATGCTCGCAACAGGACATTCCTACCTACTACCGAATCGGAAAATCTCACCTCAAATATAATTTTTAAAACTTTGACTGCCCACCATATTTGACACAATCCTAGTCAAAACAAAATGCACACAATCAAATTTTATTATATTTGAATTTGAATTGGTCAAGGCCAAAGGACTCTTTGAAAAGTAGAGCATTGCTCTCTTTTTAAAAGGAGAAAAGGACAGCCAAAGGACAACAGGACTTTTTAGAAGGACAACAGGAACAAAATTCCAAAAGGACAGACAACAACAAGGAAAAGGAAAAGGACGCTTTCAAAAGGACAACAGGACATTTTCAAAAGGACAAAAGGACGAAATCAAAAGGACATTTTTAAAAATGCAAAAGGACAACTGAAAAGGAAAAGTCAAAAGGACGTTTTCAAAAGGACACCCGAACAAAAAAAGGAAAAGGACAAAAGGACGACCAAAAGGAAAAAAGGACAGCCGAAAGGACGAGTATGAACCGGGCTTAAATGACACAAAAACGTGCCCCGCCAATGTGTATTTCTTGAGATTGTGACCCCGGCAAGAAAAAAAAACGGAAAAATCCAAGTTTGCGAGAGACGATTTTTTATATCTCGGGTAATACCAGAGAGTACATGTAATACCAAACCGATTTGCCTGAAATTTGGCCGGCATGTGTCATTCCCCCAGGCAAGTACACACACCAAGTAAAACAGTAAAAACAGATTTGCTTGCATAAATTTTTAGTTATTAAAAAAATTCATTTTAAAATCTCGCAATATGGTGTGTGGGTTCGATTCTAGGGTTTGGCGCAGTCGCGCCAACCCTGATAGGCGACTTTTCATAGGTCCAATGAGGTGTTTCAACAATAGGTCCAATAGGTGCCTCGCGCGTGTGTGTGTGTGCGTGTTATGTTCGTTTTTTACTAAACTTATATCTATGCGTTTTAGAATTTTTTAAACTTTTTTGAATATTTTTAAAAAATAAAATGTATATTACAGTAACTGTTGTTTAACTATAGTTCTTATTAAAAAATATTTTTATAATAGACGGTGATTTAGTTAGCAAAGTATGTCAATTTTTCTCGTCAATATTTCCCTTGTTTTGAATGTTTTTCAGATGACGGCACAAAAGAAAAAGTTTTTCGAGCAAAGAAAAAAGTTTAGGCATACCTAATTTATACTATCACATGTGAAAAAATACGTAAAAATACACATGTGAAATTATTCCTCCTTATAACGAAAATTTTACGCAGTCATTTTTTATAAAATTTTTTCACACAAACAGATATTTAGAGTTCTGCCCGGGCCTGTAGCGGGCCGCGGGCCGCGGGCGGGGCCCGGTCCCGGCCGGCCCGGGCCCGGCCCGGAGAGAATTTTCAGAAATGGGCCCGGCCCGGGGCCCGGCCCGTAAAATTCCGGGGCCCCGGGCCGGGCGCGGCCCGCCGGGCCGTAGCGGGCCCCGGGCCCCGGGCCGCGCGGGGCCCGCCGGGCTTAGAAATCCGCAAGCCCAGAGCCGTCTCGAGCTTCAGCAACGTATGAACAACGACTGCATTGCATATATATTGATTTTTACAAGTGCGCGGGCACTTATACTATACTCAGACGCACACACAATGCATTTTCTCACTTACTGAAGTCTGTGCCTGGCCAGCCCGCGGGCTCCGGGCCTGCTCCGGGCCGGCCCGCGGGCCCCGGGCTTGCTCCGGGCCGGCCCTCGGGCCCCGGGCCGATAGGCCCGCTACGGCCCGCCGGGGTTGTGGCGGCCCGCGGGCACCGGGCCGGGCCGGGCCGGCCCGGGCCCGGCCCGGAAGCGCGCTAGTCGGCCCGGCCCGGGCCGGCCCGGAAAATTTGCTAGTGGCAGAACTCTACAGATATTCACATAATCTAGCACTCTGCAAAAATTTTTTTCAAAAACTTGCAACAGATATGAAGAATGAACGATACAATAGGTACCATACACACCTATCGAAAAATAAGCAAAATTTATAGGTTCCTTGCAATAGGCTCAATAAGTGATAAGTGTTTTATGCAACACTCGCCTATAGAACCTATTGCAGAACACCTAATGAACTAATGTTAGCGTCCACCTATTGTTTATTGCTTATTAACCTATTGCTTTATGCAACGCAAACTAAACAATAGCTATTCACCTATTGAACCTATTTACTTATGAAAAGTTTTATGCAACAGGCCCAAGCCATACAAATAGTTTTTACAGATATTCAATAAAGCCCGGTTCATACTTAGTGTTTGGGGTTTTGTGTTTTCGTGTTTTCGTGTTTTTTTGTTTTTGTACTTTGTGTTTTGTGCTTTTGTGTTTTAGTCAGTGTTTTTGTGTTTTTTGCAGTTCATACTTGTGTTTTTGTGTTTCAGTGTTTTGTGTTTTCTTCTTTTGTGTTTTCCAGTTCATATTTTGTGTTTTTTGTTTTTGATTTGTACTTTTGTGTTTTCCGTGTGTTTTGAGTGTGTTTTCGAAACATGTTCATTTTTTCAAAATGTTTTTTTATATTTATCCAATCACAATTGTTTCTTTGCTCTTGTCAAATTTTTTCATAATACTATGAAAATGTAAATTGACAAAATATTGTTATTTTCTTCAAGTTTTACTTTTTATAAAGTTTGTAGCATTTTTACAACGTAATATATAATAAAATTTTTAACAGAAAATTGCAAAAAACTATGACGTCAGACTATTTAATAATAAATAAAACAATGTACAGCTAAATATTTTTCGAAGAAATGGCTTTATGAGATTGTAATTGACAGTTTAATCCAATTACAGGAATAACAACACACATACTATGTTTTGTGCTAATGTGCTTTTTGAGTACAAACTGGGATAATGCTAAGCACAAAAAGCACAAAAAAACACAAAAGCAACTCTGAAAAGCACAGAAACACAAATGTTCAACATGAATCTAAAAACACAAAGTCCGTGCTAAAACACAACATCAAAAGCACAAGCGATGCCGCACAAGCAACTTTCGGACATGCACTGAAAAGCACCAAAACACTGGGTGAAAACACAAGAGCACAAAACCAAGTATGAACCGGCTTTAAACGTCAACTGATTGTGGAATTAGCGTAGGGCATTCTAACGATATAAAAGAATGTACCTTCATTGTGGCGCTCCGAATAACTGACTTTGGGCTGTAAAATTTTCAGTCACCGTTTTTAGGAACTTGCTCTTGAAGAAAGTTGTTCCAACAAGTCAATTAGCTTCGTTTGATATACATAACGTGTACATCTTGTTAACTTATTTTTTGACCCGAATTTTCAATATGGCGAACTAAAAATGCCATTTTCTAAAATTGTATATGACTTTTCTTAAAGAGAGAAGTGATTGCGTAGTTTTAGCTGTTTTAAAAATACGGCCCAAATCCTATTCCCCAGACACCCCAAACATAATTTAGAACTTTTCTAGAAAGGTCTGAAAACGCCAACGATTTTTAAAAGTTGCTGCGGTATCTTGGCGCCGGAAACCGTCAAAAGAACAAAAGTAATATACAATTTTTGAGAAATGGGATTTCAAGATTTTGCCATATTGAAATCGGGTTAGAAATAGTTCAACAAGACTACACGTTATGTATATCAAACGAAAGCTAATTGACTGCTGAACAACCTTCTTCAAGAGCAAAGTCCTAAAAACGTGACTGGAATTTACAGCCAAAGTCAGTTATTAGAACGCCACCTCAAGAACACATTCTTTATATCGTTAGAATGCCCTACGCTAATTCTACAATCAGTTGACGTTTAAAGCCCGGTTCATCCTCGTGTTTTGTGCTCTTGTGTTTTCACCAGTGTTTTGTTACTTAAAAGTGTGCAGGAAGTTCTTATCTTCTACTTGTACTTTTAATGTTGTGTTCAGACCTCGAACACTTTGTGTTTCAATTCATGTTTGAACATTTGTGTTCTGTGCTTTTGTAAAATTTTCTTTTGTGTTTGTGCTTTTGTGCTAGGCATTATCCAGTTTATTACCAAAAGCACATTAGCACAAACATAGAACATGTTATTTATCCTGTAATATCTATTAAACTGTCAATTACAATCTCATAAAGCCATTTCTTCGAAAATATTTGGCTGTCATTCTTACCTTAGTTATTAAATAGTCTGGCGTCATAGTTTTTTGCAATTTATTTAAAAAATTTATTATATATCACATTTGTAAAAATGCTCAGAACTCTATAAAAGTAAAACTTGAGGAGATAGCAAATTTCATCAATTTAATTTCAATAGTATTATACGAAAAAATTCAACAAGAGCAAGAAACAATTGTGATTGGATAAATATAAAGAACATTTTTGAAAAACTGAACATGTTTCAAAACACACCATCAAAACACACGGAAAACACATAAAGTACAAATCAAAAACAAAAACACAAAATATGAAACTGAAAAACACAAAAGAAGAAAACACAAAACACTGAAACACAAACACAAGTATGAACTGCAAAACACAAAAAACACTAACAAAAACACAAAAGCACAAAACACAAAGTACAAACACAAAAACACGAACACAAAAACACAAAACCCCAAACACTAAGTCTGAACCGGGGTTATTTGAATATTCTGTAAAAACTATTTGTATAGTCGGCCTATTCATAAAACTTTCATTAGTCAATGGGTTAAATGAGTGAAAATAAGCTATTGTTTCGTTCCTAAGCAATAGGTTAACGCTAACATTATAAACAATAGGTCAACGCTAACATTAGTACGGTGTTTCTGCAATAGGTTCTATAGGCGAGTGTTGCGTGGAGAACACTTATCACTTACTGAGCCTATTGCAAGGGAACCTATAATTTTGCTTATTTTTCGATAGGTGTGTATGGTACCTATTGTATCGTTCATTCTTCATATCTGTTGCAAGTTTTTGAAAAAAATTTTTGCAGAGTGCTGCGGTCTGTGAATATCTGTAGAGTTCTGCCACTAGCAAATTTTCCGGGCCGGCCCGGGCCGGGCCGACTCAGCGCGCTTCCGGGCCGGGCCCGGGCCGGCGGCCCGGCCCGGGGCCCGCGGCCCGCTACAGGCCCGGCGGGCCGTAGCGGGCCTATCGGCCCGGGGCCGCGGGGCGGCCCGGAGCAAGCCCCGGGCCCGCGGGCCGGCCCGGAGCAGGCCCGGAGCCCGCGGGCTGGATCGGCACAGACTTCAGCAAGTGAGAAAATGCATTGTGTGTGCGTCTGAGTGTAGTATAAGTGCCTGCGCACTTGTAAAAATCAATATATATGCAATGCAGTCGTTGTTCATACGTTGCTGAAGCTCGAGACGGCTCTGGGCTTGCGGATTTCTACGCCCGGCGGGCCCCGCGCGGCCCGGGGCCCGGGGCCCGCTACGGCCCGGCGGGCCGCGCACGGCCCGGGGCCCGGAATTTTACGGGCCGGGCCCCGGGCCGGGCCCATTTCTGAAAATTCTCTCCGGGCCGGGCCCGGGCCGGCCCGGACCGGGCCCGGCCCGCGGCCCGCGGCCCGCTACAGGCCCGGGCAGAACTCTAAATATCTGTTTGTGTGAAAAATTTTATAAAAAATGACTGCGTAAAATTTTCGTTATAAGGAGGAATAATTTCACATGTGTATTTTTACGTATTTTTTCACATGTGATAGTATAAATTAGGTATGCCTAAACTTTTTTCTTTGCTCGCAAAACTTTTTCTTTTGTGCCGTCATCTGAAAACATTCAAAACAAGGGAAATATTGACGAGAAAAATTGACATACTTTGCTAACTAAATCACCGTCTATTATAAAAATATTTTTTAATAAGAACTATAGTTAACAACAGTTACTGTAATATACATTTTATTTTTTAAAAAATATTCAAAAAAGTTTAAAAATTCTAAAACGCATAGATATAAGTTTAGTAAAAAACGAACATAACACGCACACACACACACGCGCGAGGCACCTATTGGACCTATTGTTGAAACACCTATTGGACCTATGAAAAGTCGCCTATCAGGGTTGGCGCGACTGCGCCAAACCCTAGAATCGAACCCACACACCATATTGCGAGATTTTAAAATGAATTTTTTTAATAACTAAAAATTTATGCAAGCAAATCTGTTTTACTGTTTTAATTTGGTGTGTGTACTTGCCTGGGGGACTGCTACATGCTGGCCAAATTTCAGGCAAATCGGTTTGGTATTACATGTACTCTTGGTATTACCCGAGATATAAAAAATCGTCTCCCGCAAACTCGGATTTTTCCGTCTTTTTTTTGCCGGTCACAAATCTCAAGAAATACACATTGGCGGGGCACGTTTTTGTGCTATTTAAGCCCGGTTCATACTCGTCCTTTTGGCTGTCCTTTTTTCCTTTTGGTCGTCCTTTTGTCCTTTTCCTTTTGTTCGGGTGTCCTTTTGAAAACGTCCTTTTGTACTTTTCCTTTTCAGTTGTCCTTTTGCATTTTTAAAAACGTCCTTTTGATTCCGTCCTTTTGTCCTTTTGAAAATGTCCTGTTGTCCTTTTGAAAGTGTCCTTTTCCTTTTCCTGTCGTCCTGTTGTCCTTTCGTAATTTTGTCCTGTTGTCCTTTTGAAAAGTCCTGTTGTCCTTTTGGGCTGTCCTTTTCTCCTTTTGAAAAGTAGAGCAATGCTCTACTTTTCAAAGAGTCCTTTTGCCTCGACCAATCAAATTTGAATATAATAAAATTTGATTGTGTGCATTTTGTTTGACTAGGATTGTGTCAAATATGGTGGGCAGTCAAAGTTTTAAAAATTATATTTGAGGCGGTAGATTTTCCGATTCGGTAGTAGGTAGCAATGTCCTGTTGCGAGCATCCCGAGGCCAGGTATCGCAGAGTCACACACAGTCGCTCGGGCACACTGATAGGGTCAAAAGCCGTATGCCCGTGAACCAAATAAGGTCGCAGTAGAAGGACAAGATCGTCAAATTTTTCAGGAGTCATGCGTAACTGTCGCACGAACTTATCAGGAAAATTTCTCAGCTGACGAATGAGTGAGAAAAATTCCCCATAACGGTGTCTCACAAAATTCAAGGGGTGTACACTGTACAACCGCTTGCGTCGTCGCCGCCGGCGGCGCAGGACAAGGGCAAAAACAACGGCGGCGCTGACTTGCAGCAACTCATTCATGACTGAGCAAAACAAACCAAACTGCTAAAGTGCACTGACGACAAACACGTGACCTTGTCCTTGTCCTTTTGTCCTTTTGCTATTCTGATGACGCTCCAAACATTACAGGACAAGTCACAAAGAAAAGGAGAAAAGGACGTTTTCGAAAGGAGAAAAGGACGTTTTCAAAAGAACAAAAGGACAGTTTGAAAAGGACAATGACTTTTTGAAAAGGACAACAGGACTTTTCTAAAAGGAGAAAAGGACGCCGAAAAGGACAGCCAAACAGACAAAAGGACGGGTTTCATTTGTAGTCAAACTGTTTGCAAAAGGACAAAGGACAAAAGGACAAAATTCAAAAGGACGAGTATGTACCGGGCTTTATATTCAATCTGTTTGGGAATAGAGGCATTAGCAAAATGGTGTTTTAGCTAAATGAAGCGGACAAGAGTTGCGTCAGAATAGCAGTCGCCCTGCGACACGTTAGTGCTTTCTGCACCCTATTCGCGCGAATTAATCAGCCATTATCATCAGCTGCCTGTTGCCGGAAAAGTGCCGTGTATATACTTCATTGGTTCTTGGTGTTATTTTTTAGACAAGCTATTTATGTCCAGAAGAAATAATTGTTCATCCATAATATATTATCGATCGCCATTCATTTTTATTGTTACGTACGTACATAAGTAAATGTAGTTTAAGCTTATATAAATTCTACAGTTATTTGTATTAACTAGAGTTGTCACATGGCCTCTATGTAATTAACCGTGCTACAAATCTCTGATACGTGCTACTCTTCTAATCACTTAACTCCCAAGAGTGCACTCAGAGATTTGTTGCACTCTCTGAATACACGATAAGCATTGGCGAATTCGACGCAGCGTGCACTCAAAGATTTGTCGCACGCTTGCTAGAAGTAAGAAAGAACCTTAAAAAGAACGGAGAGAATCGAACCATTGCGCAACAAATCCTCAAGATTCTTAGTCATCCATCGTAACCACTCGACCACGGCTGCTTCAGAACTAGTTATGTAGTTAACACCCAAGTTGTGATAAAATTAATGTGCGTACAGTGTGAAGGGCTGTTGTAGTCTCCTTTCAGTTACATATGTAGGCTTGCTCATACACACCAGTTACTTAGCTGTTCCGTATCATTAATAATGTCATTTAATAATTATTCTGCGCAATAACTTCTAACTCAATGCTGTCATTCAAACATTTGGCATCCAAGGTAGCGTAGCCGAGTGGTCTACGGCCCTGACTCCGGATCTGGCAGTCAGATGTGCGTGGGTTCGAATCCTACCGCTACCGTACTTTTTGTTTTTCACCGGTGTTAAGGCCATGTGACAAGTCTGTTGTAGCATGGCTAGCACTGACACTCAGATATTAGTATGCAACTCTGCTTGGAAAGCCCTCGTGCAAAGCACTCGTGCGCTGCGCGCACTCGTGCTTTCCACTCGGAGCTTTCCAGCGCATCGTGCATACAAATATCTGAGTGCACTCGCAGCCATGCTACAACCCTTACTTGTATCTATGTATATATTGTATGTATTGTCACATTTTATGATTCGTATTGAATATTATTAGTTAATGTCTATATAATAATAATACAATGTTAAGTTGGAATACGCCGTTACTCATTTGTAATTTTCGGGAAAGATGTGTATACAAAACTAAAATAGATTGCGCATGGAGAAATTTAAATGAAATACCTGTATATATCTGTAGAATATAAATACTTTATAAATATAATCTAAACACCTGACCTAAGTCCTGAGTGCTAGTAAGCGTCAAAAATGTTTTTCCTAATTCTTCGAGCGAATAGGGTACAGAAAGTAGTGTTGAATAGAAAGAGGAGGCCCCAATTTAGAAAGAATGAAAGAAATGGGGGCGCCGGGAATCGAACCCGGGCCGCCTGCTTCGAAGTCAAGCATGCTAACCACTACACCACAGCCCCCGAGTCTCATAGGCCCCAATTCTCATTTATAACAGGGTCCCCCCTTCGAACATCGTTGCGACCCTGCAACGATACTCTGTCGATACTCATGCTCCCGGGGCGAACCCGATGCCTCAAGGGCGGAGCACATTCACACGTAGGCCTCCAAGCCTACTTCAATCACACCACACTCTTGGGTTTCCTGGCTCACCCGCAACCACAGGGTTTCTCGATCGACCCAGAGCGATTCCCAACCGAAACCGAGGGTTTTCTCCGGCTCACCCCTAACCGAAACCGAGGGTTTTCTCCGGTTCACCCCTAACCGAAACCGAGGGTTTTTCGGATTACCCTTAACCGAGGGACCACACTAGAGAAGCTATGTACACAGTCATACAGCACACAGCACGAGTACCGTAAGGGTTGAAGTGCCAACCTCAACCCAGGGCATGGGGCTCCTAACCCACCTCCGAAGACGGTTCGGGGATAAGGCTGTCCTGAGGACCCGGCCCTATCCTCTCCGTCCTATGTCACGGTCGCCAGAATGTTGAATAGAAAGAGGAGGCCCCAATTTAGAAAGAATGAAAGAAATGGGGGCGCCGGGAATCGAACCCGGGCCGCCTGCTTCGAAGTCAAGCATGCTAACCACTACACCACAGCCCCCGAGTCTCATAGGCCCTAATTCTCATTTATAACAGTAGTAACGTGTCGCAATGCGACTGCTATTCTGACGCAACTCTTGTCCGCTTCATTTAGCAAGCTGAGTTTCCCTATTCTGCTGCAAAACTTGTCCCGACTGTTTGATAAGCTTATTAGCATTTTTCCGCTATAGATCAGCCAACTTTCCTATTCTACCCACACTGCTGCCCTTGGTGAAAGGGCATTTTTATAATAATTATAATAGGTATTTTTTGCAACAGACTTCTGTAGGCCCTATTGCTTATTGGACCTATTGGACCTATTGCTTATTGGACCTATCGCTTATTGTTTTGTGCAACAGGCCCCTGTTGTTAAAAGTAGACCAATTGGGTTTTTTTGAGCTCTTTCAAATTTGGCCACTTTTTGAAGGGTTTAAACAACAAAAACATGCGAAAAATGGCATATGTATTTAAAGGTAAATTATTTAGACCCAAAATGCACGATTTTATGATTTGCCAATTATTAAATGAAATATACGGATTCAAAGTAAAAAGTATCTATTCACGCGCAACTTTCGTTCTATATCTGAGCAAAAATATAAGCAATTTAAAAAACTTTCATTTATTATTCATTTTTATTTTTGTGTTCATGCACTGCGCATGCGCTTACAAAAGTGGCCAGAGCTGTTAAATTTCCATTCTCCTGTTGTTTGGCTTGTTGGCTTGGCTTGTTTCTAAAAAATTTCGTATGATCCTGCTAACTTCATTTGCCATTATGTGTATATGAATAAATTTTTTGGAGAATTTATTTTTGAAAAATACAGTTTGAATCAACTAAAGTTTTTCTAAAATTCAAAATAATTACATATCCGTTAGTACCACCTTAAGCCCGGTTCATACTCGTCTTTGTCCTTGTCCTTATCGTTTTGTCCTTAAGGTGGCGCTTAGGGGAACCAACTTTGGCGTTTACTTTTTTTCAGCGACATTTTTGACCATAATGTCTTGAAGGAAAGTTGTTCAGAATGAAAAGAGCTTTGATTTGATGTGCATATTGTGATAAAAAATTTTTTTAAAATTTTTTGGACAATTTTGTAGTTGTAGCAAAAAAATTTTTGTTTCAATATAAAATGATTACTCATATCAATAAAATATGTGGCTTCTTAGCTTTAAATTGACGTATTAAACATAAGAATACGTTGAAGCTTTGCTGAGTTATTCAGCCGTGAAAATAGCAAATCAAAAATGAAAATCCTAAAAAGCTGATAAATCTTCGAAAATGTCAAATTTTTGATTTAATTTCTTAAAAAAATGAGTATGGCTTTTGGTAACTTTTTCAACGGAAATATGCAGTCATAGGAAAGGTCTAATTTTTGAAAAAGTGAAACGTGTGGACAAACCTTACATTTTTGCGTAGCGAAATCGACTACTTTTTTTAGACCTGGTTCCCAGCTGCCGATTGCGATCGAGTTGAAAATTTGCACAATGAAAGAAAGAATATAAATGCAGACGTGAAAGTTTTTCGATTTTCAAATTTTGGCTCGTAGCACTTTTTGTAGTCGCTCAAACACAATTGATTTTTCAAAAATCGATTTTTTGCAAAATCAAAAATAGAAATAAAAAATCGAAGATCAATCACGTCTAGATTTTGGAAAGATCTTTCTATTGATACCAAGATCTTCAAAATCGGTTGAAGTTTCGCTGAGCTAGGTCAAAAACAAAATTAGTGTGAATAGGAAATTCGACATGGTCATAAAATTTGACACATTCACATTAAAGTGCTGAAAAGTATTGTAAATATGGTTTTTTGATGTCACTTTGATGTACAATTAAAGTGGTATTGCTACTTATTGCATGAGCTGAGCGCCAAACATGAGTTTTGTTGCTGAGCGCTACTTTAAGCAATTTCAAGAAAACTACCTGACCAAATGACACAATTTTTTATGGTAACAAAGTATTGTTCAAGTCCAGTTTGCATGCAAAAAAATAGACTAAACGATTCTGTCAATGTTTCGTAATAGCTGACAGAAATTTGTCCTTGTCCCTGTCCCTGTGTTCTTAAGGACAAGTATGAACCGGGCTTTAAAGGTAACCTTAGCTTTCACGTTGGTTTTAGTCATTGTTTGAGAATACGACTTTACATTCACCTTACTTGTAGGTAAAGTTAGCCTAACTCTACCTGCAGGTAATTTCGAGAATACGACCCCTGAACTCTGAGTCTAAGCGCTATTGAGCTCTCCTTCCTGCAAGGCTCATCACGTGTGAGTGGCTGTGTGCAATTTCGAAAATACTTCAGCCGTAAATTAGCATTTAGGCATAGGCTTGGGCTCAGGCTCAGTCCCAGGATTTTCATCGGGCTTAGTTTGGGCTTAGGTTGAGGCTTAGGCTCAGTTTTATAAATTTGTAATTTATATGTTTATGTGATGAGCCTTTCAGGAAAGAAAGGCACGTCTAAGCGCTAAGCCTAAGCACTGAGACTAAGCCAAGCCTGAGGCCTAATTTGAAGAAAAAGCCTGCTAAGAAGCATCAAAAATAACTTTGCTGCACTAAAATATTCCAACCAGTTCTATATATTGAAAAATTTTGCAGCTTTTGCCCGAAATTTAACCTGAAACTTACTTGTGCTGTTAGCTCTAACCCTTCAATCAGCCTGGCCTGGGTAGCTTAAAAAAAGTTTTGTAACTTCAAAGCCTGAACCGATTTACAGAATTTTTTCAGCATTTAGTAGCTTAGAAGTTACTCTTTTAGTGATAGCAGCAGGTTTTTATTTGATGAAGTATATATGTTTGATTAAATCAAATTTTGAGCAAAAACTTTCATGCAAAATTTATTTTTTAGACAAAGTTGGATTTCCAGCTGAAGCTTACCTCCTACAAACTTCTAATCTAGCCTATTCGAAAGGCCGTTTAATTTTTTCCCGGGGGATATATTGGGGACTCCGGATGTCGAAAAAAATGCCGTTTTTCCGACTTATTCCACGTAAAGGGTTTTAACACCAATAATTTCACTCTAGATTTTTATTAAAAAGAGCGACAGCTATTTCTGGAGCTAGAGTTCAGATTGAGGGCTTGGCTGACGATGCGGTTCTATATTTTTGTTAAAAGATGGTGAGGAAGCGATTTACGAGGAAAAATAATTTCTTCCACCCCCCCCCCCCCCGCCGAATGTTCACCGTTTATGGGTCTGAACTGAACCCTCCCTTTTGGTCGAACCTAAAGAAATAGTCAACAAGACCCATTGTCAAAATGGGTCACATCATATTCGGTAGAATATATATTACTTGGAAGAATTTGCTTCAAAGGAAGTTAAACCTGTCGCTACCCACCTACATATTTTTAACATCCTGAAAGGTTATGTGGCATTGGGTTAAATTTATGCTAGTAGCCGTCTGTACGTTCTGCCGACAAAAAGCTTAATTGTTCTTATGTATCAGAGGTACATAGAGGTACCTTGGGGGAGTAACATATGTGAAAATAAGCAAAATTGGAGAAATTTTATTTTTGACATGTGTAGCCCCCCTTAGCGAAAGTGCTCACAGTTCACACAGCTTTACTTTTTACTTAAGGCAAGTCGCTTTCGATTGGCTTGCGTGGTTTAGTTGTAGTTCAAAAAGCAAATCTAGCCAATCAAAGTGAAGCTCAATAGGCGGGGCGTTTCTGTAAGAGCATTTTGATTGGCTCTAATACTTGAGTAAAAAAATAGAATCCATTTCTACTTTTACTTAATAGCTTACTTAATAGCTGAAATAAAAACTAAAAAGTACCTTCGGCATGAAACTAAATTTTTATTTCAGGCCCTTGAGTGAAAATGAAAAGTAAGCCTGTGTGAACCGGTCCTTGTGGACAAAGTTTTGTACAGCAACCTGACTCTTATACCTAGACATTGTTTGAACCGGGCATCAACCTGTTTGTGTTCGTCTTTTTTATTTCGTTCACCTTAAAAGTAAATACCTAGTTTTGTTAAGTGGGTGTGACGTGTGATACGCGTTAGCGACCAATTGTTTAGGTACAACTAAAACGGTTATACCAAAATGCCAAGATATAATATTATCCAAATATGACTGTTGTTTTTTGAAAAATGAAAAAATTCATGCTTATTGCTTCGGACCTTAAAAAACAATAAACATCATGCCATACAGTAACCTAGCTAGCAACATCAAAACTAAGCTAGTTAGCGGCCTGGGCCAGCTCACCTCACACACACAGCAGTAAAATTACACATAAACACGCACACAAATTTGCAACAGAAAATACACGTAGACGTGCATTTTACGTAGGGCAAAACAAATGTAAAGTCCTGTCGATACTGAGGTAGCGACAGGAAAAGTAGTGTGGTCTGTCAGAGCCGAACGGTTAACCTATCTATTAAGTACCAGCCCACCTGCTTCCCCATCGACCTACAAACCATCTAAAAGTCCATTCAATAAACTATCCATACAAGTGGATTAATAGCACTGTTGAGTGTTTTGCAAACTGAGCAACAGGTAAAGTAAGAACTACTATGGGTGAAAAATTATTTTTGGTCACGGGTCACCTTTTTCTATTATTGAATAATTGGTCAATATATATACCTAGCTTTTTACTGTGCAGTGTGCACCATTGAACCAAGTTTTCGTCGTTTGTTTTAAGCCTGCAGTTATTCTCAATATTTTAGATTACTCGGTGTCTTAGGGCCTATTCCTTTACCGGATTAAACGGACTGGACTTATTTTAGTCGGAGGTTTAGGAATGACAAATCGGACTAAACGTACTAAACGAGTTAAAATAAGTCAGCGGCTTAAATTTAGTCTGACCCCATTCCAAAACTACCACTGGACTAAACGGACTTAACATGCACGCTTAACATTAACGCGCATAGTTAAGTCCGTTTAGTCTGATTAAAAATCAGCGCGCTAAGTCCGTTTAATCCGCAGGTTTGGGAATGGCATTTTTAAGCTTAATTTTTAAACCTTTTAGTCCGATTATAATTAACCAGTCATCTGAATTTTGCAACATTTATTTTCTTCGTTCTTAAAATCAAACAAGTAGGCCCCTAAAAGGGGCAAATTCCGCCGTGGTGGCGTAAAAAGCACAACGAGTCAGTCACTTAGCCCGGTTCATACTTGTCCTTAAGAATATAGGGACAGGGACAAGGACAAATTTGGGACAGCTGCTGTGTAAAATTTACTTCATCGTTTCTGCTAATTTTTGGCATGACAACAAGAATTTACTTAAACTTACTACATGCGAAAAACTAGCAGAAACGATTGCATCAGTTTTCCACACCAGCTATCCCAAATTTGTCCTTGTCCCTGTCCCTATGTTCTTAAGGACAAGTATGAACCGGGCTTTAGGGTTAAAAAAGTACATATACTAATATTATTCACATCAGGGTCTATTTTGGGTCGAAGCTAACTCGTGTGTTGCTTACATTACGGATATCTCGGACTACGGATATCATTACGGATAGTGTATGAAGTATCTACTGCGTATTCCAAGGTAACGTCACTGTTGGGCCACTGGTTATTAGCCAGCTCCATAGCAATAGCAATTATGTCACCGTTTGTCCGAAGCGGACTCACTCAATGTCGACTCACTCACTCGACACAATTTTTGGCTGTGTTACCAATTTCTCAGAAAGAACACAAGCTTTCAGTTTTGCATAAATAAGTAGAGGTTATTATGGCATTAAAATTTCAGCTTCAAGTTAGTTTTATCTATTTATTTCAGTAATTTATAAAGATAGACTATCATGTTAGGCCAATAATGAGCGAAGCCTGTATAGAAGTTGCTAACATGAATCACCGAAGTTGTTCAGAATACGTAGAATACATATGTACGCCTTTAGGTACATATACAATCAAAACTGTATGTATATCACTAAAACTTTCTGTTTATTTGCAGCTATTGCAGCTATAGAGACTCAAAGAGCAACTTGATGAATTATTTGTCGAAATCCGATCATTCGGCTTATTTTGGGTGGATTTACCCATTATGTAGATTAGACTGTCCGCTCAGACGGCGTGAGATTGCTGCCTGTGCTGTTCCTACTAACTCCACATTAAACGCATACGGCCACAAACTGACTAATCCACTGACCACTACAGACTTACAACAACATGAAAACTAATTTGCATTATCATGCAATTGTTCCGCCCATAGCAAAGAAACCGATTGGCCAACTTTTTATGTACGTAGACATGAGCAATGCCGATTGGTTCATAGTTTTAAACTAATTTGCATGCATATTCGGATTGGCCAGCCAATTCAACCGCTGTCCTTCAAGTCGCAGACAATCAAGGGGGGCGAGGCAGAAAAATAAAATTCCGCCAAAAAATAAAGTTTACGTAGTAAAATATTTTAAATTAGACGTAAGGTTTCTTTACGTATGTACATTGTTCTGATAATTTAATTTGTTTTAAAATTTAAGTTAGTTTTACAGTTTTAGGCACCTATTAGGCAGAAAAAAAAGACTGCCATATACTAGGCCTATGTTGAAGATAGGCCCAGGAGTGGCTCGTAGCACCAAGCATGTACTCTTGGTGCTACGAAGCAATTCAAATATTCCGCCTCAAGGCGGAATAAAAATAGCCAATGCTGGCAGCAGCAATAGCCGCCAAGTATTAGACTAATCAGTGGATTTGAAATGGCTATTGGCGGTTCTAGTCAAATTGCCAATTCTTGGGCGTCTTTTTTTGCTTTCAAAAATAACCGTCGTTTAGCTTTAGGTATGTTTCTTCAGTCAAAACTTTACTACAAGATTTTCTGCACTTCTACTAGTTCAAGTTCCCAAAAGTCGGACAAGCGCATCCTAAAATTCTCGAAAAATCCAGATCAATCCGCCCAATTAGATTTTTAAATGCATATGAAAGTATATACTTTATTTATTTATAATACTTTACAACATCCTTTTTTCTTTCACACCCCCAAAGGTATTCGAGCACAGGGTGGTGCACAGATTCAGCTCTTCCTTGTGTTGAAGTTATACCAGGCTACGAGTAGTAACTTCAATACAAGAGTATTCCTAAGCTACCGAATGGGGAGAGTTAGTATTGTTACTTACTATATACTAGTATTAGGGGTATTTAAGGATAAGTTTAGTGCGAGTTTTGAGACCTGACTTCCGATCCCGCTCCCGGAGTTACCGCAAGCGGGGTACAGTCGTGACTGTCACACAATACCCTAGCGACTTTTAACAAATATACTTGTAAAAATTGCAGAAATTACTTTCTTTGATGCGTGAAGAAGCTAATCGCAAGCTAAAAATGCTAAAAATAAAAAAGCTATTATCTGTTATACGTATTTATTACACGTGTCAAAATTACCTTCATATACAAAATGTAAGCAAACAATTTGAATAAGATTTTACACAGTAGCAAGAGGTATGATACATACGTATGGACATTTTTTACTAAAATTTACACTGTCATATTTACTGCTGCCGCTAAATACTATTCCACCAAAAAATTTTAGTAACTTTCACTTTATGTAGTTGACTGATCGTTGACTTCTTAATCAAATTTTCAGCATTTGCTGGACCTATTAGTAAGTCCGCGAAGTGCGGACTCAAAGTGAGTTACGTCAGTCCACCAGAGCAACATCACTAACAGGCATTAGGAAATCAAAGCCATAACCATGGGCTCCGACGTGTCCTGTTTCACGAGCGAAACTCTAGCGTCCTTCAGCCAACCCTTGAATTAAAATACACTAAATACAAATTTGAAACGGATACTGTATGCCGGGAACCAAGAATGGTACACAAAAATAGGCTGGTGATACTGTGTAAAATTTTTTCATTTTAATAAAAATCCAACAAAGTAGCTTCAAAACCACCCACTATCCCAAATGCACTGTAAGCCAATTTTAAGCTGAAACTTTCGTCCAAAGCCTTGCAATTCAGCTAACACTTTAGCTGTATCGCCGTCTACTCTTGGTCGCAATCAGATTTGATGGGTTTAGGAATGTCTTAGCATAAGTTCCAACCATTTTCCAAGCACGAATAGAATCAATTCTTTCACTGAAATATTCCCATAGTTTTTAACACCTTCTTCGCGTTCCCTGATCTTTTGATCGACAAAAACTTTCGTTTTTCTCAGAATGTTGAGTTTCTGATTTTATCCGGCAGGTGAGCCGGAAAAAGCTGCTCGTTCTTCAAACTTCGCCGTTCGTTAAAAAAGATTCACTGTCGAGTCCTAAGCCTCCTCGGTCGCGTGAAAGTCAGAGCTCCTTCTCTCGGCCGAATCGACCAAACTTAATCCCCGTCACGACACTCTCAAACACCAGATATCCTTGACCAGAAACATGTCCTTGTAAAGATGCACTTCAGAACTCTCTAAACCAACTATGGCTGCCTGATAGTTTTTAGGTGCATATTCCATGGTCTCCGATTCTGTCTTGATGGCGGCAGCAGGCATAGTTAGGCTCCACTGTTGCTGCCCCTCCTCAACGGGTTCAGCTTTAACAGCAAAGGCAAAAGTGTCGTCTCGAAGCATTATAAGAAACAGCACAACAGCTGACCTATCGACTAGAAGCGGGCATTCATAGCATGTCATTTTGCTTGCTTATCAAAATTTGTTGTTCAATGCGTGAAAATTTTTACCTGCGTTGGTGTATTTTTACAAATTTGTAAATCGTCGTTTGAAAACTGCGTTGGGTCCTCTTGCATTTAAAATTGCTTCTTGATACACCGCCTAAATTGTTTCCATTGGGGATAAAATCAAAATGGTATTGCAGTTTTTTGTCACAGTAGTCCGAATAAGCGACATCAAAAATTAACCTTACTGTCAAACCGAGAACGCAATAATTTTGGATAATCTCCATTCATTAAGCAAAGAAAAACACAGAAAAAATATTTTCTTTTATTTTAAAAACAAGCTAATTTAACTCAATTTGTTATTTTTAATATTTCTTTTTAAAAAGTTAAAAAAAGTTTTTAACAAAAGGTTTGCAAAGATTGAAGTTGAACTACTATCGCTCAAGCTTTTTTCATAGCGCTCCCTTAAGGTGGTAGTTTCGTATGTGCAGTTTTATGTTAAAACTGATTTAACCAACAGCTAACTTTTTGAAATTTGGCACACATATGAGGCGCTTTTAGGCAAACATATGGGCAAAATATTTGTTCTTTTTATAATCAGTTACACTATAGTTATAACAAAAAAGTAATATTTATTGACATTTTTTTCGGCTATTTTTACAATATTTCGTAATTTTTCTAAATAACTTTTCTAAAAAACAATACCTATTGATTTTCATTAAGTTAAAAGGAATCTAGATATTTTGGAGTTTGGAACGTTAAAACGCACATTTAACTGCAACTGTAACTTCAGGAAGCTAAGACTTTTTAATTTAATTCTTGTTTTCAGTTTAAAATGATGTGATATAAATCAAGCTATACTTGATCAAAACTCGGCACCAAACTAGATAAAGTTG
>JASANF010004939.1:0-14088 GCA_030248245.1 Trissonchulus sp. WLG1_4
ACTCAGCAAGGACCAAATTAATCATCCATGACCAGAACAGGGACAGTCCTTACGGGCTTTCAAAATGTTTCACAACCCAAAAATTATATATTAATAGTCATTTTTGACGATTTTGAATGTATTTTGAACGACCAAAACATAATTTTAACACTGCCTAAAAGCCCAGTTTAAGGGGGTAGTGTCGCGAAAGCTGTTTTGCTCATAGGTTGCAAAAAGAGATATTTTTGCTTTGAACTTGTACGTTCACTGAGAAACTAGTCCAATGCTATACTGTGTTAAATAAGTACTGCCAGACACTAGACTACCAATATCTACAAATTTTTTGCCACAAATAAGAAAAAAGAAAAATGAAGGTTCCTTTTTCTTTTGATTTTAAAATACGCATCTAAATTTTTCACAATTTATCATTATTGCTGTGAGTACTTCACTATTTACGCACAGTTTCACAGTTCAAACAGGTATTACTCCGCAACCACTCAAGCAATTTGCACTAAAACTACAACATTAAACTACAACATATGTCCTTTTAGTTTATGTGAACAAACTAAACAAATAAGTTGATAATTGTGACGAAAAAATCAAATGTGAATAGGTTTTTAAAACGTCATTTTTCCTACTTTGCGACGTCACTGCAAACAGTATACTGCATCAATTTTGATGAAACTTGGCGAAAATACTTGCCTCGACATAATTTTCGAAATATATAAAGAACGATGTCTTATCTTTTTCTAAAAATGTTTTACAGTTACGCAAAATCGACTGCTTTCGCGACACTACCCCCTTAAGCCGTTTCGAATGACGTGCTGCACATGCGGATCGGTGAAAACAGTGAAAAGTTACGTGCATACTGCATATATAAACTTGGAAATACGGGATTTTAATTTCTTAATAGCTGAGGTTATTTTAGCACAGCTAGGTACGTGCGTACGTTGATATACCACCACGGAGTCAAATGACTCCGTTAAATGGCGCAAATTTGACTTACAAATTCAAACTGGACTGACTCCGGAGTCGGAGTCACTTGATAGCCAAAGTCACGGAGTCACTAATCTGTGACTCCGGAATCAAGTGACTCCGACTCCGCTGTGACGCCGGAGTCTGTAGCGAGTAAATCTGGTCGGTACTGTATGTGAGCAATTGCAAGCTCATATGTGTAGGTTGATGTCATAAGTGTCGGCTATAAGTTATTTGCCGACAGGCCTAAACGCGTCTAATTCCGTGTTCTTATGTGCATTTCTAGTCATTTAGTACTAGTTAGTATTCGGGTAATGTGTCAATGTAATGTAATCAATCATCAGGTACGATATCTTAAAATAGTGGTCACAGTGGGTTGCGGATCGACTTGTAAAGCGCGGGTTAGGTTATCCTGTAGTTCGTTTGGTTCTCGGGTAGAAAATTTGGAAACTAGTAGATCCATGGGTGAGGTTTTTTTCCAATTATCGCCACGGACTAAGGTAGACATCTCGGTGACTTGCTGCAAGAACTGGGCTACATAAGGTACATATATCATTTATAATTAAGATATATGTATTTAAAGCATAATTCTGGTAAATATATTCTACCAAAACCGCAGAGCCCAAAACGGCATAAAATGGCGAAAATTTTGCATTTTGAACATCTGATTTTAAAAAAATGCATCAGTTACCAATTTTATTCCTAAATTTCACAACGAAATTAAAAGTGACAGCATAAACACACAAGTAGGTTCGATTCATAGGTACATCACTACCACTTAGCAGTCCATTTTAACATGCCATGAACAGCTTTTATTGTTAAAAAATGCTAAAAAAACAAGAAAAACAGCATTATTGGCATCGCTACATATGCTGCTGCACTAGGGATTGCGGTAGCTTGATTGTAGGCGGAGCTAAAGACTGCTGCAATCTGATTGGCTGTTGACTTTGAAAAGAGGTCCCATTTGGGTACCTGGGTCCCGTTTGGGTACCTGGGTCCCGTTTGGGTACCTGGGTCCCGTTTGGGTACCCCCAACAGCCAATCAGATTCGTTGGGGTCCTATTTGGGTACCTGGAGGGCCCATTTGGGTACCTGGGTCCCGTTTGGGTACCTGGGTCCCGTTTGGGTACCTGGAGGGCCCGTTTGGGTACCTGCAGGGCCCGTTTGGGTACCAGGTACCCATTTGGGACCGGGTCCCGTTTGGGACCCTTTTCGGCCGTTATTGTGCAACGCATCTACCGCGCTGCCAAGCTGGCCGATGGGAAGAGTGTCATACTCTTCCCATTATGTACTCTTGGTCGAATGGAAAAGTCTCTGGGCAAAAATGTTTTCGGTCGAGCAGCGAAACCATAGGGGGAATCTTGTGCCCTAGAATGTAAATTGTGAAAAAACTCTCAGAAGTGTACTTTTTGAGAGGTTGCTCCAAAGATGTAAAAATGGAATCAAAAAAGACACGTAAAGATAGGCTCTTAGAAGCAGCATACTGCATAACCATTAAAAGGTTGCTCCAAAGCTGTAAAAATGAAGTCAAAAACACACGTTGAAGATAGGCTCCTGGCTTAGAAGCCGCACTTTATCACTACTCACTGATTAACACAGGGTAGCCAGTGGAGATAGAAAATTTCCCCTGAATTGTTTCTCAGTTGAAATGTTACACATAGATCTGATCCATCTTTGTTTATTGTTTTATTATTTTATTTTTTTATTATTATTTTACAGGTCTAGTGCGTCGGGTATGTTAGGATTATATGTATGTGAAGCAAATACGCGGATCACAAAAATGACAAAAAAAATGAGAAAATTTCTGATGAAGAAATACCATTATGTATGTATAAATACCATAGTATGTGATTGAAATGCAATACTTTCGTTATTCTAAAAAAATCTAAATTAAAAATTTGAAAAAACGACCGCCGGCTGGACTCGAACCAGCGACCAGAGGGGTGAAACGCCTCAATGCTAACCACTACACCACGGGGGTTACGACAACGGTAAGTTAAAAATGGTTTAAGTTACTTTGTTTTTATTATTTAACACAATGAAATGATTCCAAAAAAATTTCCATAAAAAGAATCCAGCTAAGGCACAATAATTAATAGGATATAAACTATCCTAAGCAAAATGATAAATATAATAATTCGGGTTTGAGTGTACCAATAAGAAGACTAGGTTGTGTTAGTTAACACACTTATACTTATTAAGCAAAATTAGTTCAAATTTTAAAAAATCTGCAAAATTTTAAGTAATTTTAGTGTATTAACAAAGAAACCAACAAAAAGACTTACCGATTTAATGTTAATTTAACCGTTATGTTTCTGAAGCATCGGTGGCTCAATTGGTTAGAGCGTGGTTTTCAAAAACCACAGGTCCCCAGTTCGATTCTGGGCCGATGAAATTTTTGGTTGTTGCCAAATTTTTATTTTCTTTATTTGCAAAGATTGATCATTGTTGTAAACTCACGTGCTATTTGTAATTCTTTTCTAGCCAATGGGATTGTTCAAAATCTATACAAATATGCAAATGAGTTTAAAGTTGGATATAAAAGGGGCGTAAAAAATCTGAAGTTCGTCAGTCTTGGCTGACCAGCAAGCCGTCTAGTTTGACGGCTTGCTCTTTTTTGAGCTGCGACCTTCTAGGCGGAAGGTTTGCGGCTTAGCCTTAGGTCCGTCAGCTTCGACTGTTGGTCCTTTGGTCTAGGGATGATGGTGGCTTTCAGTCCAAATTGGGTTGATAGCTACCAACACACCAGCTAGTTCTTTTGGTGCTTTGCTGGAAGCTGCAATAAGGTAGGACATAAGGCTGCAGCTGACTAAAAGGTGTCGTAGCGACAAGTCACCAGAGATAGTGGCATTTATGTGTGTGTAAGCTACCGATATTGAATAGAATTTGAAATGGTTCGAAACAAAAAAATAAGCCGCTTCTGAGTAGCAAAGTTTCAATTTCAAACTAGTCAAGCCGCTACAACTCAGAAACGGCTCATTTTTATCAGAAGTTTTTTTGATTTAATCATCCTGTGCATCTGTCTCAACAAGTCTATGTAAAGCCACAAATTTTAACGGCAGTTGTCGAACCAGTCTAAACTAGACGCACTAGACTTGTAATAATGATAAGGGTAACATAAGCTTTCGTTTGGTATATTCAAATCTGGATTATTTATCATTTTGCTTAGGATAGCTTATATCCTATTAACAAGTCTAGTGCGTGTAGTTTAGATTTGTTCGACCATTCCTTGAATTTATGATTTACAGAAAATTATTGAAACGTAAAGGGTGGATTTCACCACGGTGGTTTTCGAAAACCGTGGTTTTACGTACGTGTGCATATGATTTGCACATAATTTTATTACGAAATATCGCATGATTCGTTACGAATTTCGTAGATTTTCTAAAACCATGGTTTTTGCTCAGTTGAAATTTCAAACCTGCAGCATAGCAGGTTTTTATTTTGCTGAAATTTCAACTGAGCAAAAACCATGTTTTAGAAAATCTACTAAATTTATACCAAATCATGCGATATTTCGTAATGAAATTATGTGCAAATCATATGCACAAGTACGTAAAACCATGGTTTTTAAAAACCACCGTGGTGAAATCCACCCAAAATGTTTTCAAAAGTTTTGCTAACTGCAAAAGTGTAAAGCGTTGAGATTTGATCACACATGGTGTGATCCGTGTAGTCAGTCCTTTAAGCAAAGGCTTAAGGGGCCATAACTTTTGATAGCGTAGAGATACAACTATAATGTTAGCATCAGTTGGAAGAAAATTCAGAGCTTTTAAATGATAGGTGACATGGCCTGTAACTTGACGTTGACCTTGCGTCATAATTTAGACTTGTTGACCTTGCGTCATAATTTAGAATTGGAAATTTAAACGTTTAAACGTGAATGGTATACGTCAAAAGGTATCATTCAAAAGCGCCTACTGTTCTGAGTTGCAAAAGCGCCTACTGTTCTGAGTTGAAAGGCGTCAATTTTATGTTTTTACGTCAACGGTGAAGCAAGTTATGACGCTTTCAAAATTGCTTACCATATGACACGAAATATCGCTATATCATCAGACAGTCATCGTAGTGGATGTTCGAGCCCGAAAATGTGAGTGTAAAAAATTTTCATTTTTTCAAACCGATTTAGCGGCTCAGCGATTCATTTAACCGACTAACTCTGAATAAAAAACATCTTGGTCTTGATCTCTGCTATGTAATAACGCAAAAACAAAGTTTCTACTTTGAGCGGTTCCTGAGTTATTATCATTTCTCTTTTTTGCCGACAAATTTATATAGTAAGGTAATAAGGTAATTACTTTTATTTTATGGCACGACATTTTTCACAAAGTCTATACGCATAGGTGTGCTTTGTGGACAAGGACAGTCTATTAGTCTTTGTTTGATACATTGTGAGTAAACTTAATGTCCGTAATGTCATAAAAATCTATTTAAAACTTCTAAATTTTCTAGTTTGCAAATTTGAGACGTGACGTGCTTAATTTGTATCAGGCTACCACTGCCACGTAATGTCTGCCTCACATGAATGAAATGTTGATTGAGTTGAGCACTGGCGAGCTGTCGTCCAGAAGTGGTGTAGACGTGCAAGTCACGCTGTCCGTAGCAGGCCACAATCTGACAGTCACGTGACATGCTCACCCACACATTGACACTGCTCAGCTTGCTGGGTGGCTCCAGGCAGCGCAGCAGGTCGCCCTGGGTCGAGTGAATCAGCACTGAGCCTTCTGCAATGCATAATTAGACTGTGTTCGCAATGTTGTTAGCATTTGATGGATATACTACTGTAAGCACAATCGACCCATGCGATGACAACCAGACAGTAAGTTGGTTCATCTTGGGTAGCTATCTGCGACTCCGAGCAAACAAAACACTACACTGCAACACATCCGGTTCAGTTTATAACTGACTGTCGGAACTCAGAATTCAAAACAATTACACAAAAAATAAAGTTGTTCTAAGGAAACCAAAGAGAATTAAACAAGCCCAACCTGCGGCAAAACCTTCAGTAAGTATTAAGAATTATGTTCAAGTAAGCTGACCAGCAGGTCAGCTAAAACCTGTTGTGCAGCAGATAATTATCTTATTGTAAAATGTGTATGCAAAAGTTCAATGCGTTTTTATGCAATCGTACAATAAGTTGTTTATGCAAAAACTGGCAGTAGTTTTAATTATCTTACAACAAATTATGTAGGAATGGGTTGTTTTGATGAGTGAGAAGTGTATTCATTCTTTCATGACCACAAAAATGACTACAGTTCGCAGGAAACATATGTAAGATGCTGCCAACAAAATTATCTGGTCAAATGTTGGTACTATCAGCAATGTGACACACGCGCACTATGTGACACACATGAACTAAACAAACGCACATTGACATTTTTCCAGCTTACAGTGTAACTTTTGCACTAGACAATGATGTGACGCTCGCGCAGTAGCTCTAATATGCAAAGCAAACTAACGCACAGACGTACATTGCACTACAAGCCCAGTGTATTCCGCCAGAAATCAAAATAAGAGACCTGTTGTGCTGTGGCACAACAGGAAAAATTATGACTACTCTCTCAACTAGACGGGGGCTAAAGTCAGGGGCACTACCTTGCGACGCACTGACAACAATGCCATGCTCGGCGGAGACCACAATGCTTGTTATGTCTGTATCGTGACCCGTCAGCACAGCGCGTGGAGACGCCATTTCTCCTAAAATACAGTCATGCATTAACAAACACACGCAGGCTTAACCATGCACCAGCAAGCTTATAGCCAATCGAAAAATACAGTAGAAATAGTATTGAACCACAAATGCAACGATATTAAATTATTACAACCTGCCGCCGTTATCGACCAAGATGTTAAAAAATTTCCAAATGCTATTTTTACACACTTTTTTCAGCTGAGCTTTTTGGAAACCCCTCAGGGCCCTCGATTCGGGCACGGGGTCCTCCCAATCCATCATGGAAGTATAATAAACTCACAATTTGGCTCGTTCATACTTGCATATTGCAGCCTTCTGACAGTTCAGCCGGTAGAATACAACACAAATCACGTAATAGTAATGTATAAAGATCAGTATGTGGCGTAAATATTTCGTAACTGTGCCGTCTGAACAGTCATACGTTTGTAAGCATGAATCGACCCGTACCGGAACAAGCCTGCACGCTAACTTACAGCGCTTATGTCTTCCACAGTCACCGGTTTCCACAAAAAAATCAAAATACAGATTTTGCCAATCCTGTCCCCACTACAACCAACCCTGCATTTGGACTGGCTAAACAGATGCCAGGGATCGGACTGAATTCGGAATCCCGAAGATAAAATCTCGTTTCCGATCCCGAACATAAATCCCGATCCCGAACCACTTTAATCCCGTTCAATCACACGCTTACCAGCCATATTGTACTCTCCCGCAATGGCGCCAGTCTTGGCGTTCCAGTGCCACAGCAGCACTGTACAGTCCTTGGAGCCAGAGGCGATGTAGCAGTCGGACACGATGTTGCACTCGGATCGGGCCAGGCAAGTCACCACCCGTTTGTGGCCATAGATTACCTGAGTCACCCGGGCTGTAACAGCACGAACTAGTTATAATCATGCATCACGTGGAAATGACGAAGGATAAACCTAGTAATTTGAACTAGCTTTTTCCAATCCCAACACATCCGGAATCACGCAATTAACTGATCTTACAGGGTACACACTATTCCCAACTTATTTTTGTAGTTTTGGGCTGTTCATGGAGATACGGCTGTTAATATAAATTGATCCTAATACTTGGTTGTTTTTTACGATTGCATGATTAGCTGGGCACTGAGTAAAGTAGAAGTAAAAAACTCAAAAGAAAGTCAGTTCTGTCAGGTCGTCATCGTTCGTCTTCAGCAACCAATCACGACTAGCAGGGTTAATAACAAATGTACCCCACACCAGCTTTAAAACCTGGGCCTGGCTATTGCTGTGACTGTTGCACCAGCACATGGCATATAGACCATAGACATTACTGTTATTTAGCTAGCCTATTTTATTTTAACTTTACTATAAACTATTAACTATCGGTAAAATTTTTTAATAAAACTATTAGCTTTTAACTAGCGGCAAATTTATTTTAACATAAAACTATTTACTTTCATTTAATATAACTATTAACTACCAGAAAAATTAATATAACTAGATATTTAACTAGGATATGTTATTTCAGTGTAAACGAACTATTTAACAATTGAGAACTGTTGCACTATTGCACCAACTGCTTCTGCGAGCACATATTTTGCAAACAGAATGTTTCCAAAGTCATAAGAAAATAATAGCTTGACGAAAGACTGACCAAAAAATTCTGAGAGACAAACAAGCACGTATTGCGAGTAGAGTTAAATTAAGTTTGGATAGAGTTTGTTGCGACTTAGTTGCAGTGCTGAGGATATTCTTCGGATATAAAACGCGGCAACAAAATTTATTAAAGCTAAAATTTTCAATTAAACGACGGCACTCAGTTCATCCATAATCTTTAACCACAAATGGTTAAAAAATCATCAGAAAAGGTTTATATGTCGCAGTATTTTAGTGCTCGGTTGAACTTAATTTCATCATACGGGCCAACTTGGGTTCCACAATTGTATGTATTCACGATGAAAATTGCGTGCCTTGACAACCAGTCTACGAAACATTTCTACAACAGAGTTAGTAAGAACACTCTTGCACTTTACTGCCGCTAGCTACCCAGATGATCCGATACACATCAAATCACGACACACGCTACGCTCACAAAAGCGGTGTTGCAGAATCGCCCATTGCGAAATATACATGTATGTACGTATCATCAAGAGTACATAATAGTGTCTCACTCTTTATAGAAGAAGAGTGAGACACTCTCCTTTCTGCCTGTGTTATCGCGCAGGCAGATGCGCTCGTCATTTCCAGCCCACATGTTGCCGTTTTATGCAACATGTGGGTAGCCAATCAGAAGCGACCTTCGCTTCTGATTGGCTGGACGCCTGTGCACGTGCTCCAATCAGCACGCAGGCGGCCTCACGTGCTCCAATCAGCACACTGGCCGCCATTACAGCCATTTTATTGTTACATTTTGCCATGATCGGTCGGGTTGGGGGGTTTTTTGTTTTTTTTGCCCAAAGTTATATTTTGCCGACATTTTTATCACCGTTTTCAGCGATTATTGGTAGTATGTGCTGAATATGTTGTTAACTGGTAACTTAAATGTGTTTTTGACAATTTTCAGGCAATAGCACGTGAGGCCGCCTGCGTGCTGATTGGAGGACGTGCACAGGCGTCCAGCCAATCAGAAGCAAAGGTCGCTTCTGATTGGCTACCCACATGTTGCATAAAACGGCAACATGTGGGCTGGAAATGACGAGCGCATCTGCCTGCGCTATAACACAGGCAGAAAGGAGAGTGTCTCACTCTTCTTCTATAAAGAGTGAGACACTATTATGTACTCTTGGTATCATGCACGATCTAACACACACGCTCACTCAAATAGTGTATTTCCTGGCAGCGCAGTTACATTAGAACTGTATGCAATCATAGAAGACGATTGCAATATAGTATATACGCGGCAGCTGAGGCCACCGCGTAAAAAGAAACACTCGATAGCATCAAGAGTAAAGCGAGTAGTCACAACTGACAACAATACTTTGCCTGTTTTGTCTCAGGGTTCAGCAATTTCAGTCAGTTATTTGGTCGCAACTCATTCCTAAACTGTTGCCAGGGTAAAAGCATGCACTCTAAACATTAACGCTTTTATTCCCTGAGGATGATACACACCACGTGATGAACCACCGAATATGGGGCATGGCATTAATCATGATGAACTCGACTAAAAGTAATTTTTAGTGTATTCTATTCAACAGATTTTAGATTGTTTCTATTCAGTTAGTAGATGTCGGAAATAATTTAATTCGTATAGATAGTTCCCTTTCATGTGCACTATGAACCTCAGGCACCCCACCTGATGGATGCCCAATCGGGGGCTATAAAACTTGGCTAGCTTATTCTAGTCAACTGATCTTCGAATTGCAGATGCGGATGCGGATCTTTGCAGAATAGGTTGTAAATAGGTCATCAGCCGAATTTTTCAAAAAATTTTCACCAAAAAATACATATTATACTAAAAATAGCAATTATGAAAGAAGCTTGGATAAAACAAAGAATGTACCAAAGTTGTGCATTCATGATATCTTCTAAGCCATGCGCCGCCATCAACAGTTTGTTTGAAACGCTATTGGTTAACTTTGTGCCAACTAAAATGCTGTTGGTCTGACCCTTTGGCAACTTGATGCCACTGCTTTTCGATGGTGTATATACGTGCTCTGTCTATTTCTGCAAATCTGCGAAAGTCTGCGAAGTTAAAACCTGATAATATTGTTTGACAATTATTGCTTTATATACAACTTATCACGTCTCTTAGACTAGTCTCTCTCAAAAATGCAAAACTTAGTTAGAATATGTCCGCAATATCAAATATTCTGAAAAGAAAGTGAGACCTACTTTAGAAAAGAGCGATTTTCCAACCAACAATGAGGCGAAAAAGCCTAGAATGAAGTTTCAATCCACTGTTTTATGACCAAAAATTGCTATCTACATGCCCGTATCTACATATGTACATCAAAATGTATGTATCTATATACATCAAATTGCCGTCTGATTTTCCACAGTTTTAGTGGCATCTGCCAAATATGCAACATCCACACATCCGCATGAAATTTTTGCGGATGCGGATGCGGATGTCAAAAAGTTGCGGATCATCCGCGGATGCGGATATCCGCGACATCCCTAATATTTTCTTTATGGCCTCAATATGATATTTGATCGCAAGTTGCGATTCTCAACTCCAACAGTCAACTTTTTGTGCATCGAATACGGCGGATATTGTAGTTTATTTCTAGCAATCAGCTATGACAGGCGCACGGTTGCGGTGTTAATACTTTAGGGTGAGGAACATATTATTAACATTATATTAACATGCCTGAGCGATGGCGCAAAATTTTAACCTTTCGCAAAACTCTAACTTCTAACCGCAAAATTCTAACGGCAAAACTTTCAACTTCGAGCGCTTATAACTAAAAAATGGTGCGTCCTGGACCCTTAATCGACTGATTATGTTTTGTTCACCATTAAATTTTCAATCTCGGGGCGAACCGGATGCCTCAAGGTCGAAGCACATTCACTCGTAGGCCTCCAAGCCTAATTCAATCACGCAACACACTCAGGGTTTTCTGGCTTACCCGCAATCACAGGGTTTCTCGATCGACCCAGAACGAACCACAACCAATACCGAGGGTTTTAACCGGCTCACCCTTAAGGCTTAACCGAACCGAGTGTTTTCTCCAGTTACCGCTGACCGCATCCGAGTGTTTTTTGGATTACCCATAACCAAGGTACCAATCAGAAAGAAACTATGCACACAGTCATACAGCACACCGCGCGAGTATCGTAAGGGTCGAAGTGCCAACCTCAACCCTGGGGTGGATGAGGCTGTCTTGAAGACCCGGCCCTATCCTTTCCGTCCTGTCACGGTCGTCAGAATGTTGAATAGAAAGAGGAGACACAAATTTAGAACGAAGAAAAAAATGGAGGCGCCGGGAATCGAACCCGGGCCGCTTACGTCGACGACAAGATTGCTAACCACTACACCACAGCCCCCGAGTCTCATAAGCCCTATTTCTCATTTATAACACTAGCAAATACAAGACACAAATATGCAAATTTTCTGCAGATAGGATTCTCAGGATATTTGGCTAGCTAGTTAAAATCTAGTTAAATTGCCTAGTTAAAATGCTAGTTTTATTCCTGAGGGATTTTAACTTAACTATTAATTTAACTGGAAGAATTTAACTATTAGCTATTAACTATTAACTAGTAAAAATCCGCCAGCTAAATAATTTAGCATTTAACTATTTACCTAGCTAAATAACAGTAATAGACATACCTATTTGCACTTCACCAAATCACTCCAAATAACTGGAGAAATTTGTCAGATTGCATTTACCCGAATCAGTGCTGATGGCCCTGAAGCTGTAGTCAGTGTATCCGCAGGCAATGATGAATTTGGAGTCGACAGTCGTGATGAAGTTGGAGGCGGACACAGACAGACGCTGGTCGAAGGACTCGCCAAGGTGGCGCCGGGGCTGGGGCACTGCCGGACTACCGCTGGCTAGAAAAATAGACACCGTTTTAGGGTCAGTTGTTTTTAGCACTCTACTCAACACTGCCGAAAAACGACTACTCTGAACAGCTTTTCTACACACATCAATTACAGATTAAACCCAAGGGAAAGAAATAAGTAAATAAAAGGAAATAATTTTATGCCATAATGGATAAAAACAAGCATGACCTGAGCTTAATGTCACTTAATATTTATTAGTTGTTTTAGACCTTTTGGTAAATGAACGAACCCAACAGTGGATCCACAGTGATGACCATGGGGGGCTGTTGCGGGCTGGAGGGTGTGCTGGATTCCGTGGGGGTGGTTGGAAAGCTCGGCGTGCTCGAACTGTTTTGGCCTGCAATCACTTCAAACATCTTAGATACGATTCATACCTACAGCCGTAAGTCCTTTCAGCCTTGATCTTATCCACCATTAGTGGCATGATCATGTCGCAGTTTTGTCGGCTGAACGGACATACGGCTGTTAGTATGAATCGACCCTAAGATCATTCTCATTATGTGCACAGTCTGACACTTACATGCTACTAGTTTTACTGTTAAAATATTATATTCAATTCAATAGTGTAACTTATTTTTTCAACATCCATGAGTTCTTTCCCGGTTTATTTAGTTTGCCAGATTCTTAAGCCCGGTTCATACTCGTACTTGTCCATGGCCCTATCGTTTGGTCCCTAAGCGATTTTAAGAAAACTGCCTGGCCAATTAAGCCAACTTTACGCATAAATACCGTTGGGGTGGCTTGCAGATCGTATGCAAGAATTTAGCCGAAACGCTTGTGTCAAATCTTCACAGCAGCTGGCCAAAATTTGTCCTTATCCCTGTCCCTGTGTCCTTAAGGACAAGTATGAGCCCGGGCTTTAGTGAGGCAACTTCTCCCGAACACAAAGGTTTACCACTAAAATACGTAATATCAAAAAAACACCAACATATTGACTGTTAAGCGACCGGCCAGCCCTCCAGTCTTCTTCTACTGCTACCCCAATACCCACCAGTGTATGCATTGTTCCATTTGTTGAGAGCAAAGCCCAGATTGGCAGTGATGGACAGAACGGTGGGGTTTGCCAGCTGGGGGTAAGTGTTGGCGGACAGGTGGATGACCGGGGAGTTGCTGATGAACTTCAGCACGATGCACAAATCCTCGGACACCGGACTGAACACCATCGGACTCTGCAACGCCGAGAATAAACTTGATGTCAATTGTCTAGTAGTGTCTGACGAAAGCCTGGGGGTGTTTTGTTTGCAAACCTGACGGCAAGGCGGACTATGAATAGAGCTCAACACTAAACTTGAAACTATAGCGAAGAAATGTGAACAGTTATTCGCAAATAACAATCAAAAATACGTCACTGGAGCGTCAGTGGAAGATGCCACGCATACATGTAGTATCAGTATGTAACGGGTTCAAATTTTGGGGGGCCTCTCCGGCCAAAATTTGGGGACCCCTTAATGGACAAAAAATACCCTAAAATTTGCAAAATTTTGTAAAATTTTCTTAAAAAAGTGCCCTTTTTAGTAAATCTTGGCTAAATTTTCGGGACCCTCCCCCGGCCCCTCGATTTGGGGGGGTCCCCCCTCACACATGTATGATGCCACGTCTCAAACGTTGAATTACTTTGATAGTGTTATAGTAATACTGGTGCGACAAGTCTGACCAAAAACTGCTGAACCCTGAGACAAAACAGTTGGCGTGATTTTTGCGACCCCTCGCCGTACTCTTTTCTTGATGCTTGAAATTCGTTCTTCTCGTAATAAAATCGCGTGTTTCTTTTTGTCTCAGGGTCCAGCATTTTTTGGTCAGTCATTAACTTACAGTAGTGAGTATAGACTGCCGCGGGGCGTGGGGCTCAGTCAGAAGCTGAGATGGCGTTTGGCCAAAGTTCTTGATTTGTCCTTCCAAGGCCTGGAATGGGAAAAATTAATCATTTCTATCAAAAGGGCATACAAACCTAGAGCACAATATATCAG
>JASANF010004940.1:0-18427 GCA_030248245.1 Trissonchulus sp. WLG1_4
CACGTTGCTCCGCACAACCCCCCGCGGTGACGGTGGGTCACGTTGCTCCGCATCTCTCTGGTCGCAGCCCCCCCCTTTCTAAATCTTGGATACGCCACTGCCCCCCCCCCTTTATGATGCAGGGGTCTGGGGGCGACAGCACCCAGAACCTGAACTCGTTTTTAAAATTTCAATAGCCGAAATGCATAATAGAGCTGTACTTTATGTCAAAAATAAGCGGAAAAGTCTATTTCAGTAAAATGGAGGGGTCTGGTGGCGCCACAAAACGATCAAAATCTTGCATAAGAAAACCGACAGAAACCAAACAAAAATTCAAAAAAAGTCCCTCAAAGTCAGAGAACCCTAGACAATTTTTTGAAAAATTTCATTAAAAATCTTAAAAAACAAAGAACTTCCACACAATGGCGTATACATATAAGAAAGAGGGCGCTGGGTGGCACACATGTATGAGGGGGGATGGGGAGACCCCCCAAATCAAGGAGTCGCGATGAGGGTCCCCAAAATTTGTTAAAAATTTAGAAAAATGGCCGTTTTTGCGATTTTTTTACAAAATTTTGCAAATTTAAGGTACATTGTATTTTTGGTCAATAATAAGGGATGGGGGGTTCCCAAAATTTGGATGCACTGTTCTGCAAAATTTGGACTAATTCAACAAAATCGTTGAAAAAATCCAGAAAAAACCGTAGATTAAACAGCAAAATGCAAGAAAATTAAGTTGTCCTCAGAAAAACCCTTACAAAAAATTCTCCAAAAATTTCTAGAAATCTCAGAAAAACTCCAGAAAGACACCACACAATAGAGCAGAAGGCGCTGAGTGTGTTTCGAGAAAATTCGCGAAAAACACTTGAAAAGTCCAGGAAATTCAAAAAATACTTGAGAAAACTTTGGAAAAATCATACAAAATTTCACTAAAATTACACAAAAACATCAGAAAAATCCAGGATAAACCCTAAATAAACTACTAACTAGTGAAATCCAAGAAAAATTCAAGACAAGCGACAGAAAAATGTTTAGAAATAAAAACATATCTCCGCGGGAAAACCATTTAAAAATTCTTAAAAATCTCAGGTAATTTCTAGAGATTCCAACAAAACCACAAACCAAAGAGCACAATTCTAGTAAATCGCTATAAATATTATAATTATAAAAAAAAATCCAGGACAACCCCGAGAAAAATGCTAAAAAACCACATATGTGCAAAAAAAACTAGTAGAAAGCTCCAAAGAAATACCTGCAAAACCCCCACACAAACTACAAAAAGCTTAAACAATGATCAAAAACCCTGAAAAACCGTACATATTTCCAAAAGTTTCCGAATGTTGAATTTTTGATTTTCCTACGTTTTCCCAATTTTGGCATTTGTTGGGATGAATAGAAGGATTCAGGCACATCTTTGACTAAAACTGATGTCAAATTCGGATTCAGCGCACTCAATTTACCCCCTGGACGACAAACGGAGCAATTCATAACACCCTACCTGACAAAACACTAACGTAAGGTACCTCCCGAGGTACCTAAGTTTAGTGCAAAAATGTTAGTGTAAACACTAACAAAATTTAGTATGTGAATACAAAGCCACTACACTAAGGTTAGTGTTAGTGTTTAGTAGCACTAACACTAACACTAACTTGAGTGTAAGTATGTGAATACAACTTAGTGCTACGAAGCACTTAAAGTTAGTGTTTACACTAACTTTAAGTGTTAGTGTTAGTATGTGAATACGGGCCTTCGTCAAGAAAAATAGATTTTCACGGAAATGCCTTCACAAGCCAGTGCATTTACACGTATGTAATGAATTTGAAAGGCTGAAAAACACTAGCAGTAGTGTTTTACTGAAACGTAATTAAAAAATTTTGTGTTTTATTGAGTGTGGTATAATTTTTTTGTGAACTAACGCAATACTTTCTGCATGAGACAGAAATATAGTGCGTGTGAATACAAACGCAAATTTTCGGCTTGCGATTTTAAAAAATTGGCTCAACGAAAAAAGTTAAAATTTGGTACATAAATGCACCTTGTCATCTTCGAGCGGTCGCAAAATTTGATTTTTGGCAAATCGATAGTATCAAAAAAATTTAGCCAAATTTATGTTTTTCAAAATTCGCGATTTTAGTGTTTTTCGATATATCAATCATATTCATCAAAAATGACTTTTTGCGACCGCTCAATCACGTTGAGGCGAGCAAAATGAGCTATTGATTGTGCAATAGCTACTTACTTGCGAAGAGAAATCGCAAGCCGAAATTCCACTCACGTTTGGTCTACAGTGAATGCTAATTTGTATCAATAAACTTCATTTTTTGTATTTAGGCATACTTTTACACCAGCTTGCCATTGTGTATCTAAAATTGGCCCCAAACTGCCGTTTTTTGAAAAGTCACATTTCAGGAGCGCCACCTTAAGTATATTTAGCATGTTAGAAATTCAAGTTTGTGAATAATACTTAGTGCTTATAAGCGCTAACACTAAGGCCCGTATTCACATACTAAGAGTTATTCACATACTAACGCTAAGCGTTTGCTAAGTGTTAGCGCTTAATTTGTACTAAACTGTTATTCACAAAATAAACGCTTAAAAATTAGTGTTATACTAAACTTAGCGTTTAGCAACTTTTGTGCTTAGTTTTGGCTTTGGCTTGAAGTGCGCCCCCTGCTTGATGTGGATCCGGAACCGGAATTCGTTATTTATCCGCATTTCCATTTGGTATTTATAAATCCGATTATATATTTATTTAAATTACTATTTCTTATTAATAATATATGTTTTTCTCGAACTATACAGTTGTAAAAAATGTTTTCAGCAGGTGGATTCCTGAAAAATGCAAAATCAGCTCTGCATGTTTCAGGGGGCATATCATGAAAAATATAAATTTTCAAATAGAAGTTCTTGAAGAAAAATTACCTCGATTAAGATGCTCTACTCAAAAATGTAAAAAAACGAATTTGGACAACAAAGTGCATTTTTTATTTTTGGCGATTAAACGAGCAAAATGGATCGAATTGGTCGGAAAATGTTACTAATATATCCTAAATTGCATGCCCTTCCTTCCCATGGCGGCCAAGAACCTCCCCCACTCTCCCCACCCCTACACCACACCATCCACTAACTAAGCGCTTAGCGCTTAGGGGCCCGTATTCACATACTAAGTGTAACGCTTAAACTTAGTGTTTGCACTTAGTGTTAGCGCTTATAAGCGCTAAGTGTTATTCACATACTTAGTGTTTATTTAAGCGCTTAGCAAACACTAACGCTTAACTTAGCGTTTCAATTTTGTATTCACATACTTAAAATTTAGTGTTTGGCTTAGAATTAAGCGCTTAAGTTTAGGGACCTCGGGAGCTCCCTAAGCGCTAAGCGCTTAGTTAGTGGATGGTGTGGGGTAGGGGTGGGGAGAGTGGGGGAGGTTCTTGGCCGCCATGGGAAGGAAGGGCATGCAATTTAGGATATATTAGTGACATATTCCGACCAATTCGATCCATTTTGCTCGTTTAATCGCCAAAAATAAAAAATGCACTTTGTTGTCCAAATTCGTTTTTTTACATTTTTGAGTAGAGCATCTTAATCGAAGTAATTTTTCTTCAAGAACTTCTATTTGAAAATTTACATTTTTCATGATATGCCCCCTGAAACATGCAGAGCTGATTTTGCATTTTTCAGGAATCCACCTGCTGAAAACATTTTTTACAAATGTATAGTTCGAGAAAAATATATATTATTAATAAGAAATAGTAATTTAAATAAATCTATAATCGGATTTATAAATACCAAATGGAAATGCGGATAAATAACGAAATTCCGGATCCACATCAAGCAGGGAGCGCACTTCAAGCCAAAGCCAAAACTAAGCACAAAAGTTGCTAAACGCTAAGTTTAGTATAACACTAATTTTTAAGCGTTTATTTTGTGAATAACAGTTTAGTACAAATTAAGCGCTAACACTTAGCAAACGCTTAGCGTTAGTATGTGAATAACTCTTAGTATGTGAATACGGGCCAGGGAGCTCCCGAGGTCCCTAAACTTAAGCGCTTAATTCTAAGCCAAACACTGTTTTAAGTATGTGAATACAAAATTGAAACGCTAAGTTAAGCGTTAGTGTTTGCTAAGCGCTTAAATAAACACTAAGTATGTGAATAACACTTAGCGCTTATAAGCGCTAACACTAAGGGTGGATTTCACCACGGTGGTTTAAACCACGGTTTTTCTTAAACCTGGTCTAAACCATGGTTTTTCTGAAAAACCCTTTCCACCAAGGTGGTTTAGAACGTCTTCGAGTACGAAAAAGAACGCATTATTCTAAGTTATGCACTAAAGTTTGTTCGAAATGTGTTCTACCAGACTAGATCGTGTGCTTTTCGTAATCAAACATTCTAAACCCCTTTTCACCAACGTGGTTTTTCTTAAACCAGGTTTAAACCATGGTTTTTCTCCCATTGAAAAAAAAACCACGTTCAGACCTGGTTTTTCAATACAAAAATGAAAAATCATGATAGTTTTTATCAATTTTGCTGCATCATTTTTTACGTATGTTCATTTTAGTAACTGAATGGGCTTATTCAACTCACCCTTTTGTTGTTTCAAACTTTTCTATTCTAAATTGTATACGTTCAGCGTCTTTTCCGGCCCAAGTTGTCATAAATTAAAGTGCTTATGTTTATGAATGTTAATAATTTTTCCATTTATGTATAAAATCATTTTAGTTGAAAATAATTTTCAATTTGATTTACATTAAACAAATTAAATAAATAAAGTAAGTTCATTTAGCGTAAAGTAGTATAACGCAAAGCTAAAATCATAGCTTATATAAATTATTTTAAATTTCAAGTAATTGAACTGAACTATAACTACACCTGGATCAGCATCAAGACTACATAATAGGAAAGTATAAAGCCATTCCTAAAATGCCTTGAGGCCTTTTTTGAGAACCTGTATAAGTGAAAATTTTAGGTTCTCTGATTTGCTTCAAATTTGCACACAATGTAGCCCTAGTGAAGGGGCATCGCAGATGTAATAAACTGGAACCAATGCTTTTGCCAATTTTTCACTAGGGGCTACCAAAAATTCAATTTTACTTGTAATTCATAGGCGCAAAAAAAGTTTTTTGTGCTCACAAAGCGTTCCTTTACTCGAAATTTTTGTTAATGCTGACGAAGCTAATTTTTACATGATTCGCTAGCCTAATGTCATATCTCAATCTCTACGATCCATTTTTTAAATTTTTGCCCATGGCTTATGCAGCGACGCCAAATGTAAAATTACTCAAATTTGGCGGGCCCAAAAAACGACCATTTTTTCACAATTCGCCCTCGACTTTAGAATTGAAAATACTTATCGAAAATCCGGATCAAACTATTTTGCGCATACATGTGGGCTACTACTGTGCCAAGTTTCAGCCTGATTTACTTGATGTGGTTCGTGCTAGAACTGCTAGAACCAAAAGTGCAGGTTCAAGCTCAATAATTGTTCTAATCTGAGGTATACATGCCTTGGGGGAGTAACATCTGTGAAAATAAGCTAAATTAGAGAACTTAATTTTTGACCTAAGTAGCCGACCCCCTTAAGGGACCATCGAACCCGATGACCAAATAATGTATGTACAGTTGTTAGAGCAGGGTGACCAGTGTTTTTTCGTAAAAATGTGCGTCGTCTGACGCAATTGCCCAAAATTTTGCGTCATTTTGAAAAAAACGTGTGCTGAGCGGTTATAAAGCTACCTGAGCGCGTGTTTTAGGTAAAAAAATTTAATATGGGAAAAATAACTTAAATTTATATATTCTAACAAAATTCAAATTTTTACACACTAGATTATTATATTACATACAACATATAAATTATTTTTTGCAATGTCATCGCACTATATAATAACAGTATTAACGCCTTTTTTATCCATTTAATTCATTTATTGGTCATTTTATATAAAAAATCCTATAATTATGTTAATTTTGTCATTTAAAACTATGGTTTTGAAAAACCATGGTTTTAAATTGTTGGTGAAATGCAGTTTAAACCATGGTTTTTCTAAACCAGGTCTAAACTATGGTTTAAACCAGGTTTAAGGAATTTGATTGGCTAACGTGCTCAGTCAGCCCAGTTTTTTAGAACATTACGTTACAAATTGCTCTATTTTAGAATAATTCCGTAACGAAATGTTCTGTCGAACGGGTTTTTCTAAACCAGGTTTAAACCATAGTCGTGGTTTAAACCATGGTTTTTAAAAACCACCGTGGTGAAATCCACCCTAAGTGTAAACACTAAGTTTAAGCGTTACACTTAGTATGTGAATACGGGCCTAAGTGTAAACACTAAGTTTAAGCGTTAGTGTCAGTATGTGAATACGGGCCTAGTATTCCCGAATTCACAAGTGTATCCACATATGTACTAAAGCTAAGGCCGTGTTTTCATCGAGCTTTTCTTCAGCTGCTCGAGCAGTTTAAAAAAAGCTGCAGCTTTGTTTAGCCGTTTCTGGCTTTTTTTAGCTGCTCGAGCAGCTGAAAAAAGCTGAAGCAGCTGTAAAAAAGCGGATAAGTATGGCGGTCACTATAGACTAGCTGCGTTGTTGCCATGACAACGCTGCAGTTTCGGCATTTTTTCAGCTGCTCCAGCTTTTTATCAGCTGCTCCAGCTTTTTTTCAGCTGCTCGAGCAGTTGAAAAAAAGTCGGAAACGGCGAAAAAAACGGCAGCTTTTTTTCAGCTGCTCGAGCAGCTGAAAAGAAGCTCAATGTAAACTCGGCCTAGGTGTTAGGTCTTATTTCATACTAAACAGTTATTCACAAAATCGACGCTTAAAATTTGCTAAGTGTTAGCGGCTGTTTCGTACAAAACTGTTATTTACGAAATAAACGCTTAAAAATTAGTTTTATACTAGACTTAGCAAATTTTAACTGTCTAGTTTTGGTTTTAGCTTAGAGTTTACTCCCTGCTTGATGTGGATCCGGAATTATTTATTGGCATTTTCATACTGATACATATTTGTATATCCGATTATAGACTTATTTAAATTACTATTTTTATTATTATTAATAATATTGTAAGGCTACACCGGGAGCACCCTCCTAAACCTAAATTCACTCCATTACTTACCTTTTATTCATTTCCACTTGTGAACATACACTCAGCGTAATTACTTTCTCATGTGTAACCGCTATATCAGGCTTGTTTTACAGTCTGGCTAGTTAGCGTGCGTGGAGTAGTCGTGTTTTCGTGTATTGGTCGTGTTGTTAATTTAACTGCGTGTTTATTTTATTTTCTTATCGTTTTACTCCCTAAATGGCCTTCATGTCTTCCTACCCTAATTCTTGCAATAAAACCCTTTAAATTCAACGGATTTTGCTTTGCTTTGGTGTCTTTTCTCGGTAGTCTGTCTAGCCTAGGCTTATTGCGTCAAGTAACGCCTACTGCGCGTGCGTTCCGTTGTCCGTGCACCTACTGCGCTGGCGCCTGCTGCGCCTAACCCTATAGGTAAGCCCCCGTACCCGACGGTGTCCGGCAATCCCGGCCCGATCGGAAGACCCCGACTCTGACCTGGAAGCTCCGCCTGCCGTGAGGTTCGGTAACGGGAGAAAGGATTCTTCCTACAAGCCAACCTCGGTCTAGGCTTCGGCCAGTTGTAAGTACGGCAAAAAAGTTAAACTTTAACTTAAACTAAAAAAGTTAGGGGTGAAACTCTAACTTTAACTTTAACTTAAATAAAAATACTCTTACTTTAACTTTAAATAAAAGTTATTTTAAAAAGGTTATATAAAAGTCAGTGATTTTGGACTTACTTTAACTTTAACTTTAACTTAAATGAAATTGGCTTAACTTTTTTGCCCTAGTTGTAAGCTGCCTACGGCCTTACATATTTTTGGCGAGGCTGCCAGGATAGGGGTTTGTCCCTTACATTGAGCCTATATGTTTAGCTTTTATTGTTGTAAACTGTACGATTTAGACGTAAATTTTGTGAATTTTGTACCAGTGGTGTAGTGATATTTTTTTTATATTTATTGTGTAATTTGTGTGGGATTTTTCTGTGTCTTTTTCTTTTTGTGAATAGGGGTTCTATTACAAAAAATGCTTCCCTTAAGGTGCTCTACTCCGAAAAATAGGTCCAGTATTTTTCCCCTCCCAAGTGCACTTGATCCAACTTTTTAGCTAGAATTTTTGACAAAGCGGATTTTTTGGCGAAATTGGTATTATTTCGAACTTTTAACTTCCTTAGATAAAAAATTGCCGAAATTCCTTAGCCAAAATTTGACCCTTGACTGTCAAACCTGAAAAAATATGTTGTATACAGGAAAAAAATGAAAAAGGCAGGGGGAAAATTCAAACACATGTTATTTCAGCGTAAAAACACGTTTTTATAGGTTTCCGCATGTTCTATATTTGTTATTTTTCCTGATTTATTTCTTTTTTCTGTCAATGCCAGGTTTGCCTTTCAGTTTCTGTTTATCCTGTTTTGTTATTCTGGCCCGTGCGTGATCTTATTATTATTTTTTATTTTTATGTCTGTTAAATTTGAGGGGACTGTTTTAATGGGCAGCTTTGGACCCACTCCCCTCCCCGTTTAAACCACAACTCATTTTAACCTTATGCGTCTTCTCTCACCCGCAGTCGTTAGGTTAGGTGGGCATAAATTCAAAGATAGTTTCTCTTAAAAGTAAAAAAATTGCCTAACAAACATAATATTTTCAAGTCTGTAATCTGCATACACTATTCCATTTCTGTTTCGTTATTGTTTCTGTGTATTCGCCTACTAACCCCACCATGTTTCAATGCAATCCTGGGCCCTGTTGCTCAGATTTACAAAACCTACAATTGTAACAATTGTAAGGTTTTACAAATTTTGAAAAATTTTACAAACGTTACAAGCGTTACAAATCCTACAATTGTAACAATTGTTTCATACATTCATTCACAATTGTTACAAATCTGCCCACATTCGTAATGAATTCTGCATAAAAAATTCACAATCGTTGCAATTGTACTCAAATTTATAACAATTGTAGCCTACAATTGTTACAAATGTAGTCAATATTTCTACATTTGTATCAATTGTAGCTCACAAATCCTATAATTGTAGCTTACAAATCCTACATTTGTAACAATTGTGAAAAAATTTCGTTGCAAACTAAAAATTGTAACGCTTGTTACAATTGTGGAAATTTTGCTGCTCTACTAAATACGTACCTGCTATTTTAACGAAGTATTTATTGCATATTATCGTAAAGATTGATTTTTGTATTCAATTATAGTTTAATGAATCTATTCAGTAAACCAAATGATTATTTCGAAGTCAGTATCATCTTGAATTCTTTGTTAACTCAAAATTTTAACTAGTATAGATAAAAAATATTATTCTGTTTCAGATCATGAACGGTCGTAACCGCGGTATAACTGCATCAAAGCGTATTAAAACTCGAATCTCATCATTTTTCACATCAACTCAGTTGAAATTTTAGTTTTTCACCTCATATCAAATCAAATGAATTACTTTTCTGGACACCTGCATCAATCAAAACTAATTAGGCCCGGTTCACGCAGACGTACTTTTTACTTTTGGTCCAAACGTGAAATTTTCAGTACTTACAGAACGTACTGTTTATTTTGGCCTTAAGCAAAAGTAGAAACGCGTTGTGCTTTTTAAGCTTGTGTGAACACTTTTGCAAAAGTAAAAAGTCAAAAGTAAAAATCAAAGTAAATAGTGTGTAATTCTGGTTGAACCAGACCTTATTAAGCCCCACATCAAATTAACTCAAATTAGTTGAAAATGTCACATCAAAACGACCCTACTCTACTCCACAGAACAAAAACAAACCTAACATAAGTTAAGAGTAAGTAGTTTATGATAAGCAAAAAAATAAATAATATTAAAAACAGTATAAGAAACGCAAACACCGCGTTGGATTTTAGGAAACAAAAATTATAAAACTTAGCTCAGCACTCTGCCTTAGCATTTGTAGGCGCTTACGTGTGTGCATTCATTCAAGTTGGATTATTTGAAGTAAAGTTTTAAAACTTAATCAAGTAATCTGAGTCAGTCAATGTAAGTTATGACAAAGTTATTGGTTCTGATTGAAAAGCACCAAAAACTGTGAATTTGAAATAGGTAACTAATTGCTGCTTCATAAATATGAAAAGATTTCCGTTTTCTCAATGATTTGTGGATATGAGATTATGAATATTTTAAACAAGTATTCACAATAGTTTTTGTGTGATTTGGGTCGAATAAAAAGTTGAGTGAGACGTTAAGTTGGCATATAACAAGACGTAATGCAAGTAACATGGTTGCAAAACTTTTGTTTATAATTGAAAAAATTCCACTAACCAAAAAAGACGAAAAAATAATATATGTAGGCTCAAAAATCAAACTTACAAATGCATAGAGCACTTGTAGAAAATTGGGCTACAATTGTTACAAATGTGAATAAAAAGACGATCTCTGCAACAAAAACTGCTGATTAGGTATCTTACAAATGTTACAAATTTGCAACATTTGTAACGTTTGTAACACTTGCAATCTGAGCAACAAAACTAAATAAAATCAGCGTAAAAAATTCTACAATTGTAACAATTGTAGCTTACAATTGTTACAATTGTATTACAATTGTAAATTTGAACACATTATATAAATTACGAGCGTTACAAAGGCTACAATTGTAACAATTGTAGATTAAAAAATTGTGTGATAAGATTACAATTGTAGGAAATCTAGGAATTACAATTGTTACAAATTTGTAACAATTGTAGTAGTCAGCAACAATAATTGTACTAGTAGCAACAACAACAATGTTGCTTACAATAGTTACAATTGTAGGATTTGTAAATCTGAGCAACAGGGCCCTGGTTGCAATATATCGTAGGCTTGCATTGTATACTGGTGGATGTATTGAAGATTTGTATACTGTCGTGGACGTAGTTAGTTGCTCCGTTCCAATTGAGATTATATACACTTATGCGTAATGCTGAATGCGCTACGCATATATATGTATATGTACGCACGTATGTGCATATGTTATCGCATAAACATATATGCCTATTTTCTAATAAACTAAATTAATCCTCACAATTTGTTTTTTAATTTCAAATCTGATTTTGTGATTCATTTATTTCTATTTTCATCTACTTCTTTAAACTTCCAAAAATCTGTATGTAATTCTTCTCAGTTTTTCTTTTATTCCATGCTGCAGAGTGAAGGCTTTCTAGTTTTTTTAATATATTGGAACGGGGGTGGGTTGGGAAGACTGCGGGTGGGCCACGTTATGTAATAAATTACTAACAACACGTGGTTCCATACGGGAATTTTCATGATAATAATAATTAATATACTTATACTATCCTATTCATAATGATTATGAACATGTCAACTCCATTTTGAAGTATCAGTTCGGACCATGTGTGGCATTATGACGTTTAGCTTTCAAATCTCGTGTAGTGGCTTGGTTTCAAAGTTATACGCTACGTAAAATGGAGTTATTTGCCTGTTGCTACGAGCAACGTTTAAACGTTGTTACAGAAAACGCGGTACTGTCCATTTGTTTTATCAAAGTGTCTAAACGAAGCGTTAATGCGTCATACTACACTGTTATGCTGTGACTTTGAGTTTAAAAGGGCGTAAAATGGAGTTATTTTTTACTCCGCAGAATCCTCCGCGACAGGCCATTTGTAGTTCGTTAATTCTGGAGGTTAACCACAAAAATGGCCATAACTTAGGCTATGAACATCGTAGAAAGAAGCAAATTATGTCATTGGAAAGACAATTTTTAGCCCTTTCAAATGACATATCACATGATGGCGCAAGTTCCTGAAAATAAGTCAAAATTTCACTTTATAAGTTTTGACGTACGTTAAACGTCAGGTCACAGGGTCATGTGACCCATCATTTGAAAGCTCTTCAAAATTTCTCTCAAATGACGTTAAAATTGTTACTGTACCACTATTGTATCAAAAGTTATGGCCCCTGAATAGTTTTTCTAAAAGGGGCTGATAGTACAGACAACACCATGAGTGATCAAATCTCTGAGCAATTGAATATAGGCAAAAATTTTAAAAAATAAAAAAATTAAATAAATAATGTAACATAAAACAGACAAAACTAAGATACATACGATATAGTCTAACTAGTCTAACTAGACGCACTAGACTTGTAATAATAATAATATTACTAATAATAAAACATTAATAACATATTTTCTTGTGCTTTATTTGCTACATATTTTGCTTAAGGGGGCGCTCCGGGAGTCGGGGGTTACATCGAAAATTGGCAAAAAAGTTGGCAAATGTCAAACTTTACTATACATATATGTAGTATGGCACAAAAGAACACTTAAGGCAAAAATTGAAATCATGTGATCATGTCACGTGACTCCCAGAGCACCAAACGTGAGTGAATTTTCGGCAAACGATAACTCCACTTATCCTTTGCGTATAGTCACACTTTATATACCAAAATGTAGCTTCTGTGCTTCTCTAGTTGAACATTATTTTGGTTTTCAACATTTATGTTAGGTTTAAATAAAAAATGTTATTTTGTTTTCGAAGTCGAACTCTGAGCAATAAAATTCATATAAAAAAATTTCTAAGCTTTATTTTAAAAAACTAAAAAATTGTTCAACTGCGCAGAGCCTGAGACTATAATTGTGCAAAATTTTGTAGAAAAATATCTTACCAGCATTTTATAATCTAATGCCGAAAAATTGGTTTTGTATTCACACAGCCTATATTTGAGTCTGCTGCTTCTGAAAATGGTTTCTCGTGCGATTTTTTTTGCACAGAACGCAATAAAATTGTTTTAATTTTTCCTTACGACTAATAAAATTTACGTATCGTCTGTTTGGAAAACCTCAAAAAGCGTTGATGCACTGGCTTACTTGCTGCATCTGTGTAAAAGTCGAATAAAATCAGTAAATTGTACTATATTTTCCAAATTTTTTTTGCTATGGAGATATGCACGTCAAAACTAAGCCTAGGTCAGACTGAAGCGGGGGGGAATTATTTTCGATTCTAATTCGCTTCCTACCCCATCCTTTAATAAAAATATGAAACCCCCATCGTCAGCCATGCCCCCAATTTGATCTCTAGCCCCCAGAAGAGCTGTCGCCCCTTTTAATAAAAATTGAAGTGAAATTGGTGTTAAAACCCTTAGGGATCGATTAAGTCGAAAAACGGCATTTTTTCGACTAATAATCCGGAGTCCCCCAATATCCCCCAAACCTACGGGGGGTTAAAATTGAACGCTCTTTCGAATAGGCTAGGTTAGAAAAGTTTGTAGGATGTAAGCTTTAGCTGGAAATCAAACTTTGTCCAAAAATTGAACTTTACATAAATTTTTTGGCGCAAAATTGGATTTATGCAAAAAAATACTGAATAAAATGAAGACCTGCTGCTACCATTGAAAGAGCAACTTTTAAGCTACTAAATGCTGAAAAAATTTTGTAAATCGGTTCAGGCTTTGAGAAGTTACAGAACTTTTTCTGAAGCCACCAGGACCAGGCCGATCGAAGCGTTACAGCACAAGTACGGTTCCGTAGAAATTCAGGGCTATAACTGCGAATTTTTTTAAAATATATATAAAGCTAGTTAGGGTTTTTAGTGTAGTAAAGTTATTCCTGACGATTCTTAGTAGGTTTTTTCTTTAATTTAGGCCTCAGGCTTAGGCTTACAGCTTAGGCTTAGGCTTAGTGCTTAGGTTTAGGCATAGGCTTAGTGCTTAGGCTTAGCACTTTTCAAGCGAAAAAACGTTGATTTATACCTTTTCGAAAAAATTCAATTTTTGTCGAAAATCATCGTTTTTCTACATACTGGGACTAATCATCGAAAATTATGACCAATACAGTCGTAATATCAGCCTGACGTTTGATTGTTATAAAGTAACACATAATAATATACTTAATACAGATTTGTTTGCAACATATTTAGCTCATTTATACTAAAAATCTTAATTTTGCCAACTAAAAAAAGAGGCGAAATATGCATAGTTAAACTGAGCTTACATATCAAAAGTTTCAGTTTCTTTTTGCGTAGACAATAAATTTATTACATTTCTCTAAAAAAATATGAATCATTAGTCATCATTAGTAGCTATTTCTAATGAAATCGAATGCCATAAATACGATCTGAAAACGTCACTGATGCTCAGCAACAAGCTGGCACTGACAATCAAGTTCGGTTTAAAAGTGCAGCTTTATTTATAATTCCACAGTAGCAAGGGTCCTTTCATTTGATGCAAACAACTAAGACTAACCTTTGCTGACCCACCTACTAAGCCTGAGCCTAAGCACTAAGCCTCAGCCTAAGCACTACGCCTAAGCCTAAACCTAAGCACTAAGCCTAAGCCTAAGCTCTAAGCCTAAGCCCGAGGCCCAAATTAAAGAAAAAACCTACTAAGAAGCGTCAGGAATAACTTTACCACACTAAAAAACCCTAACTAGCCTTATATTTTAAAAAATTCGCAGCTATAGCCCTGAATTTCCACGGAACCGTACTTGTGCTGTAACGCTTCAATCGGCCTGGTCCTGGTAGCTTCAGAAAAAGTTCTGTAACTTCTCAAAGCCTGAACCGATTTACAAAATTTTTTCAGCATTTAGTAGCTTAGTAGTTGCTCTTTCAATGGTAGCAGCAGGTTTTCATTTGAGTCAGTATTTTTGACGAAATCCAATTTTGCATGAAAAATTTTATGTAAAGTTTAATTTTTGGACAAAGTTTGATTTCCAGCTAAAGCTTACATCCTACAAACTTCTAACCTAACCTATTGGAAAGAACGTTTAATTTTGACCCCCCCCCTTGGTTTGGGGGATATAGGGGGACTCCGGATCATTAGTCAAAAAAATGCCGTTTTCCGACTTATTCGATCCCTAAGGGTTTTAACACCAATAATTTCACTTCAGATTTTTATTAAAAGCTGCGACAGCTATTTTGGGGGCTAAAGATCAGATTGGGGGCATGGCTGACGATGGGGGTTTCATATATTTATCAAAGGATGGGGTAGGAAGCGAATTAGAATCGAAAATAATTCCCCCCCCGCTTCAGTCTGACCTAGGCTTAGTTTTGACGTGCATATCTCTATAGCAAAAAAAGTTGGAAAATATTGTACAATTTACTGATTTTATTCGACTTTTACACAAATTCAGCAAGTAAGCCAGTGCATCAACGCTTTTTGAGGTTTTCCAAACAGACAATACGTAAATTTTATTAGTCGTAAGGAAAAATTAAAACAATTTTATTGCGTTCTGTGCAAAAAAAATTGCACGAGAAACCATTTTCAGAAGCAGCAGACTCAAATATAGGCTGTGTGAAAACAAAACCAATTTTTCGGCATTAGATTATAAAATGCTGGTAAGATATTTTTCTACAAAATTTTGCACGATTATAGTCTCAGGCTCTGCGCAGTTGAAAATTTTTTTAGTTTTTTAAAATAAAGCTTAGAAATTTTTTTATATGAATTTTATTGCTCAGAGTTCGACTTCGAAAACAAAATAACATTTTTTATTTAAACCTAACATAAATGTTGAAAACCAAAATACTGTTCAACAAGAGAAGCACAGAAGCTACATTTTGGTATATAAAGTGTGACTATACGCAAAGGATAAGTGGAGTTATCGTTTGCCGAAAATTCACTCACGTTTGGTGCTCTGGGAGTCACGTGACATGATCACATGATTTCAATTTTTGCCTTAAGTGTTCGTTTGTGCCATACTACATATATGTATAGTAAAGTTTGACATTTGCCAACTTTTTTGCCAATTGTCGATGTAACCCCCGATTCCCGGAGCGCCCCCTTAAGCAAAATATGTAGCAAATAAAGCACAAGAAAATATGTTATTAATGTTTTATTATTAGTACTATTATTATTACAAGTCTAGTGCGTCTAGTTCAGACTAGTTCGACCAGATCAGATTGATTCAAGTTAAGTCAGTTCATTTCTTATTTTATAAATTCAGTCCAACCAAAGTAATAGCATTTTGATTACAGGCTGCACGCTGCGTAGTCAGCCCTTTTTGTATTGGAAAATCATAATGTTTGATACCACAAAATATTTAGCGGCATTTGTGAAGACATTTTCAGAACTGTCAAGTGACGGGTGACATGACGCTGCGACTTTACATAACTCCAAAATACTTTTGATAAAAGTGAGCCGTTTCTGAGTAGTTGCAGTTTGACAGACCAGTGCCTATTCAGATTTGACTGCTCAATACAAGTTCTAAATTACGTAGCTACTCACTACTCAGAAGCGGCTTATTTTTTTATTTTAAATCAATGTTGAAACCGTTGAAAGGCGCACACTAAGCTATTTAATTTAAGAATTAGCTTCTACAGCTCACGCTGAGAGCCTTTGAAAGCAGCAGCTGCAAAAGCTGGCTGCAGTCACCTTTACAGGAGAAGGCTGCAGCTTCAAAGGCTAACAGCAGTCACCTTTAAAGGGACTCATTGTTAAGGCAGCTCTCAGCCATTATTTTGGCTGAAAACTGCCACCAATCACAGGACAACGGCCAAAGCCGAAATCCCGTGGGTTGAGCTGATAACCTTCCTCCTAGAAGGCCGCAGTTCACAAAAAGAGCAAGCCATCCAATTGGACGGCTTGCTGGTCAGTCAAGACTGACGATCTTTTCATTTTTCTGCCCCCTTATATACAGAATTTTAAACTCATTTGCATATCTATATAGTTTTTGAACAATCCCATTGGCTGGGTAAAGCATTGCACATCCCACGTGACTTGACAAAAATGATCGATCTTTGCAATTATGAAAGTCAAAAAAAAAAATGAAAAATTTGCATCGGCCCAGAATCGAACTGGGTACCTCTGGTTTGCCGTAACAAATTACGTAGAAACAACACGCTAATCCACTGCGCCACCGGTGCTTCTGAGAAGTTACGTTTAAAACATCGTTAAATTGGTAAGTTTCTACGTTGATATGATGAGGTTGGTAAAAAGAATTTGAAAAATTTTAAAATTTGAACCAATTTTGATTAAAAAGTATACGTGTGTTAATTAGCATAACTTGATCTTTCTATTGGTATACTCAAATCCGAATTATTATATTTATCATTTTGCTTAGGATAGTTTATATCCTCTTAATTATATCCTATTAATTATATCCTATTAATTATATCCTATTAATTATATCCTATTAATTATATCCTATTAATTATTACAAGTCTAGTGCGTCTAGTTAGACTAGTTAGACTATATCGTATGTATCTTCTGTTTTATGTTACATTATTTATTTAATTTTTTTATTTTTTAAAATTTTTGCCTATATTCAATTGCTCAGAGATTTGATCACTCATGGTGTGATCTGTACTATCAGCCCCTTTTAGAAAAACTTTTCAGGGGCCATAACTTTTGATACAATAGTGGTACAGTATCTGTCAAGTTACCACCTACAGCAGCAGTACAGACCACTGCTACAAATATGATTTCACGACAAGGGTTTTATATGCAATTATTATTTCAAAATTCTAAAAATACTGGGGGAACAAAATTCTTCAAATCTCTAATTTTGGGGTTAGAGATCAGATTGGGGGCATGGCTGACGATGTGGCTTTCATATTTTTATTAAAAGATGGGGTAGGAAGCGAATTAGAATCGAAAATAATTCCCCCCCCCCGCTTCGGTCTGACCCATCATTACGCACTCACAACTATCCCAAAACAAATATTATAGCCATTTTTGGCTTCGGACTTTGGCCTAAGTTGAAGTTCACTTCCAACTGAAAACACGATTTTCAAGGGGTCATAGCTTGATAGCTCAGAAAGTCCAAATTTGTGCATAATGGTTCTATTTTAAAAAATGCTTCGCTCAAGGTGCTCTTCTCCAAAAATAGGTCCACTCCACTATTCCCCACTTCAGCTGCTCTTGAACCAAATTTGTTTAAAAATTAACAAAAAATGGATGAAATTTTACTAAAAAAATGTAAACTTACTGGCCCGTATTCACATACTAACACTAACGCTTAAATTTAGTGTTTACGCTTATAAGCGCTAAGTGTTATTCACATACTTAGTGTTTATTTAAGCGCTTAGCAAACACTAACGCTTAACTTAGTGTTTCAATTTTGTATTCACATACTTAAAATTTAGTGTTTGGCTTAGAATCAAGCGCTTAAGTTTAGGGACCTCGGGAGCTCCCTAAGCGCTAAGCGCTTAGTTAGTGGATGGTGTGGGGAAGGGGTAGGGAGAGTGGGGGAGGTTCTTGGCCGCCATGGGAAGGAAGGGCATGCAATTTAGGATATATTAGTGACATATTCCGACCAATTCGATCCATTTTGCTCGTTTAATCGCCATAAATAAAAAATGCACTTTGTTGTCCAAATTCGTTTTTTTACATTTTTGATTAGAGCATCTTAATCAAAGTAATTTTTCTTCAAGAACTTCTATTTGAAAATTTATATTTTTCACGATATGCCCCCTGAAAAATGTCGAGCTGATTTTGCATTTCTCAGGAATCCACCTGCT
>JASANF010004945.1:0-21622 GCA_030248245.1 Trissonchulus sp. WLG1_4
GCATAGCGAAGTCTACTCACACTTTGTAAATAGGTTGACCGTATGTTCAAATGTTTTGAATAGAAAGACAATAGAACTAGTTTTAAAGCCTATTCACATTTGTAACACATACTTCACACACATATATACTACTGATTGGTAACCTGAATTATTTAAAAGTGAGTTCATGCGTAAGTTTATACTTCTATTTTAAGAAGCTAGAAATCTAACCTTTCATTGGAGTTGAAGTGGTAATTTCCGCTGAACTACCGTAAGAGCCACCAACTTTGGGCTGCACTGTCACGTGATAAATGTGGCCTGGATTAAGATCACCAACAATAACGGAATATTGATCGCCGTCTACAAGGATTTCTCGAGTCTCGAACGAAAGATCCGATGATGTAATTGTGATCTGAAATGAAATATTTTTTACTAAATTCAGGAAACATACATAGCTGGAAACAAAATACTCAATGACATTGGTAGGTAAAGTGCTTCGGTTTGATACTGCAGCAGCAGCGATTCTTGTTGAATATTTTGTAGGCGTTGCAGTCAATTGGCGTATTACAGTATAACTGTATTACTTTATATTCCGTGATTTCCTTCAAATGGGCTGGCAAAACATCTGGCGGGGCAGCCCAGGTTATTTTCACAGAGCTTGCATCTCGCTCCATGATTTTCAGATGACTTGGGCTGGGAACAGCGGCTGCAAAAAAAGTGGAAGATAACTAAATAATGAAAATAACTAGAAATCTTTTTTTGCGAATTGCAACATTAGATTTTTGATAACTTAGCATTTACTGTACAATATATGAACCTTAAAATGGCATTTGATTTTTTCTTTACTGAAGTTGAAAAATACCTATGTAGATTATTCAAAAAAAATTTCCACCCTACCGACATGATACATTAGACTTTTAGACCAAATTATCCTGGGCTTCGCTCCATAGCCCGCCACTGTGATATTGTAATCATGTCCAGTCAACAGATTGGACACTGTGGTCTCTGATTTTGTAGCTGGAACCACAAAGCTTCTGGGCACAGCTTCCACGCTGGTCGGTTTAAGAATAACCTAAAGCCATGTAAAATTTTATTGGTTAGTTCAGATTTACTTCAGATTTAGTTTACATTTTTGAACATCGAGATAATGAGATAAATGTTAATGTTAAATGTTAATTGAAAGGGCACTTTCGTAATTAATAGGTGAAACTTTACTTAGTTTTAAAGTTAAAGATTAGTTAAGATTACAAATTAAATATTTTCTATCTTAATGTTTTACTTAGTTGGCTGGAATTTATTCTTAACTTAATTTAGACTATATATTTACCTAGGTATAGCAGAGTACTTGAAGTAATTTATAGTTGAATTTATCATTCTGTACATACTCAACTTCGTAAAGGACATTGCTGTTGATAAGTTAAATAATAAATTAAATTAATCCGATAATAAAATAAGGACAGGCACAATTACCTCAAAATATCTCATGTCGTTTTCAGTAGGGTCTGGCAGCTGCCAGTGAAGTCTCGCTCTGCTGAGTCCCTCTGGCTGCACACTTAGCTTGCCTCCTTCTACATAATATGCTAAAATAATTATTACAAAAAAAATAAAAAAATATCAGATGTCAGCAAAATGCTGTAGCAACAGTTGAGTACTATTATCCTATGACACTTTACAGTCGGCCATTCGTTGGCATAGTGGTGGTTAGTAGTGAAGGTTACAGGTTTAAATACTCCCATGGCTGTCGTATTGTAAAATTTCTCAGCTTGGCGTCATTTTGCATAACAAAATGTATTAGACACAAACCAAACATGAGCATATTGCCATGTAACTCCGCAGTACATACCTTTTGACGTCTCAACGTTGATTTCTTCGGAGTAAGGACCAAAGCCTGACCGGACAAGGTTGCGCACTTTGAAGCGGAATTTGGTAGCAGGAGTCAAGTTTTCGAAAATAATGCGAGTATCAGAAGTCGTGGCTACTCGTCTGGAACTGAGCTGAAACTACTACATGTTTTTTTTTCTTTAACTTTTCTTTTTTCTTTAACTCATCGTAACGAAACTTAAAGGTCCAATTATAAATTAAACTTGGGTTTTCTGACAAATTTTTGATTGGATGCCTTTTTTAGTAATATTTCTCGACAGGAAATATTATAAGCAAAAAATAGTACAAAATAACATTCACATATTGCAAGTGTGATTAGTGGGTTTGCTTCAACGTTGCCATAAACAGGCAGTGCTTTCAACAGTTAAATATTCTATTAAATGCAATGGTTCTCTGATATAAATCTCAACATTGACGAGTCACCCGTGCTACTGCTGCGACAATTGTTACTTTATAAAATGTTAAAAAAGACAATAACTCAGGAACTGTTGGAATTTATGGATCACTAACCATCTGAGTTGAGCCTTACAACACACCTCAGTGCCCACAGTCTCAATGATATATTCGTACTGCACATCTTTGCATTGGATCGGCAGCCAACCCAGCTCGATGCTGTCTGACGTCACTTCCTTCACTTCAACATTTCGGGGGGCCATCGATAATTCTGAAATATTTTGATCCAATTATCGACTAGAGGAGAAAGTTCATAAAACCTCCGCATTGTGAACTGGATAGCGCATTTGAACAATGACAACAAAAAACAATTCTTAGATAACTTAATTAAATTAATTAACGCATTTATGCTATATTCATTGTATGTACCTCGGCTTTTACTTCAGTTATACCGTGAGGTTTATGTAGTTTCTCAGTATTGTTCACAGGTTCTATAGATGTAATTTGAAGTTTCATCAAAAATCTGACTAGTTTCTCATACTTCTAGATTCAAGTTTCAACTACCTAGCCTAGTACAAAATATAGAGCCATACAGCTGACCTGAAAAAGTGACTGAGTACCTTCACAAATGGTCTCTGCCGTGACAGTGGGACTGTCTTTCCCACGCCTCCCATCTTCGCTGACATAATGCACTCGGAATTCATACTCTTGGTCGCTGTTCAGGGGTGAAATCTGAAACACTATGCGAAGAAATCATGCAAGTATTGAAAGAAAGTAGAGACAAAGTTATAAAAAAAATGGAAAACAAACCACGGCCGCTCGCGCCGGCGACAAGAGTGTTAATCACTACACCCTACACCGCAGCCAGTAAGTTTCAAGTTTCGTAGGCCATAATTCTCATACAACACCCCGTCCTATGTAGGTTCCATCCTTTTTACGCGGCGGCCTCAACCGCCGCGTATATACTATATTACAAAAGCTGAATTTCCATGTATTTCATCTTTGCGTATAAGTTTGAACTGAGCAATAAGGTAGGTCGTGAAAAAGCACTAAATGAGTGTGCGTGTGTGTATATTAACGTGTGTGCCATACTGCATAGTCAACTTTATTCAATCGTTCAGTGAAGCTGCACACAGTTGCGACAGACACAAATCAGCACAACGCACAAGTGCTTGAAATTTTGCATACCTACAGACTAGGATTGTTTCAATTATGGAATTATTTTCAATTTCAATACCATTATCAATTTTTTGTCCAAACATTTTCAATTTCAATACCATTATCAATTTTTTGCCCAGTTATTTTCAATTTCAATACCATTATCAATATTTTGCCCAAATATTTTCAATTTCAATACCATTTCAATTTTTTTCTCGAAATATTTTCAATTCAATTTTAATTTTGCAAATATTTTCAATTTCAATTATTTTTTTATTTTTTTAGCGTAACTGCTGAGACTTTTTTAATAAGTAATATTATTATAACTGTTTGTAACTGTTCATCTGATGAAAGAAAGATGAGGCCCCAATTTAGAAAGAATGAAAGAAATGGAGGAGCCGGGAATCGAACCCGGGCCGCCTGCTTCGAAGTCAAGCATGCTACCACTACACCACAGCCCCCGAGTCTCATAGGCCCTAATTCTCATTTACAACAGGGTCTCCCCTTCGAACATCGTTGCGACCCTGCATCATGCTCCCAGGGCGAACCCGATGCCTCAAGGGCGGAGCACATTCACACGTGGGCCTCCAAGCCTACTTCAGTCACACCACACTCCTGGGTTTCCTGGCTCACCCGCAACCACAGGGTTTCTCGATTGACCCAGAACGATTTCCAACCAATACCGAGGGTTTTACCCGGCTCACCCTTAACCGAAACCGAGGGTTTTCTCCGGTTCACCCCTAACCGAAACCGAGGGTTTTTCGGATTACGCATCACCGAGGGACCAATCAGAAAGAGACTATGTACACATCCATACAGCACACAGCACGAGTACCGTAAGGGTTGAAGTGCCAACCTCAACCCAGGGCATGGGGCTCCTAACCCACCTCCGAAGACCAAGCCCACCCGCCCTCCTCTCCGCCCCCCGCCACATAGGCCCTAATTGAAAAAAAAAAACGCACCGCCCCCCCCCCCCCTCTACCCCATTTACAACACATCTATAAACACAAAACTGCGCGAAATTACACGCATCGTATTGCGGTATTTAACCAGACGGACTCTAACACGTGGTTTTTTTTATCAATCCTAGAGTTACGAGCGTCAAAGAGAGATCGTAAAGCCGTCATTCAAGTTGCAAAACATTTAATTAAACTCACTGTGTTACGAAACCCAACGAAAGTGAATGATGTAAAGATTTGAATCCACTTTTTAATAAGTGAATGATGTAAAGATCACAACGAAAGACACCACGAATTGTGACAACAAAAAAGGAGTAAGGACTACCTATGCACTCAGTAAAAGTGTATATAAGTTAAAATATGTAAATTTTTTTCAATAGCCGTTTAACCATGTGACGCCACTCAACCTAACTTACTGCAAACTTGTTATACTTCTAATCTAGGAAAATAGCAAAATTTTTGGCACTCTGGTGTCAATACTTTTTGTAAAAGTTGTGTTGGAACGTTTAAGCTACTAAGCCATTGTACTGTTATAATTTGCTATCCACTATGCAGTCCCTCTGTTATCTGCTATGCACTATGTAGTCACAGAAATACAGATCAGCGTAATTGCTATATTTTACTAAGGGCCTATTCTTTTATCGGATTAAAGAGTTAATTTTAATCGAACTAAACGGTTTAAAAATCCAGCTTAAAAATGCCATTCCAAAACGTCCGGATTAAACTGACTTAACTTTTAGCTCGCTGCTTTTTAATCGGACTAAACGGACTTAACTATACACGCTAAGGGAAAGCGTGCATGTTAAATCCGTTTAGTCCAGTGGTAGATTTGGAAAGGGGTCAGACTAAAATTAAGCCGCTGACTTATTTTAACTAGTCCGTTTAACCCGATTTGCAATTCTTAAACCTCGGACTAAAATAAGTCCAGTCCGTTTAATCCGGTAAAGGAATAGGCCCTAAGTGTTTTAGACTTACATAAGTATCATACAAGATAATACAACTCCTAGCTCTACAGACTCCGCTTACAACCCGTTTGTTACATTTTTGTTATGTGAATCTCCGAGTTGGAAGATTGCTTCTTTTAGGGGCTGCTTGTTTTATTTTAACCTCATATCCATTCTTAAACTTCGGACCAAACTGAGTCCAGTCTATTGACAGTTTATTAACAAAAGTATTGAAAGAAATCGGAATGTGTTTACAATAACAAAGGTTCAAGCTAATAATAAAGAGACCTACGCTCAATTGAAAATAATAATTGAAATTAGACAATTTCAATATCAATTACGTTACAATCATTGATGTTCACCAACACATGCTACATGCACAAATAGGCATACAGACAAGACTTCGTTCCAGCAACAGACATGCTGTGAAGTCAACCAGCCCAGCATAATTGATATTGAAATTGAAAGTATAGTTTCAATTTCAATTTCAATTAAAATATTTTCAATTTCAATACCATTATCAATTTTTGACCAAATTATTTTCAATTTCAATACCATTACCAATTTTTAGGCTAATTATTTTCAATTTCATTTTAAATTGATAATTGATATTGAAATTGAAATTGAAAGTGGGTTTCAATGATTAAATGAAAAAATTGAAACAACCCTACTACAGACTTTCACAAAACCTGTCACAATAATGTTTCCTAGATTGTTATTAATCACGTCATGACCTGACGAATTTAAAGTTGCAAAAAGGGCAACCAACGTGTGGTTGAAAAGAAAAGCACTATGTATGGGACTTCACGATGACGAAATCGGAAGTACCTGATTTGGCATTGGCTCATAAGTCACAACAGGACGGTTACACGTCGTTTAATAAAAAATCCTGTGTTTCAGAGTGGACTTGAATATAAAGGCGGTTTTTACAATATAATGTATAGACGGTTGTTACAATAGTTATTAGTTTTTAACAAGAGACCACAAAACATGCGTGTTGTTTTAAAAGTTTTGCTGCCGCGTATTATGTTCCAAGAATATCCTCGGCTCTATAAGCATGTCGCAGCAAAATCTAGGTGTCAATAATTAGTTTAACTTTACTCGCAAAACGTGCTTGTTAGTTCATAACACAAAGCCTTGTCCAAGCACATCCCCACATAGTACTTGACTGTTTGGCAGGTCACATAGTCAAAAATGTAGGCACCTTGACAAGCGGAGATTTTCCAGTTCTCACTGCCTTGAAATCGGCTGTCTGCCAGTATTGTTGACTAGTTTTTCGCTGCTCCAAAACAAATTCGTCGACGTCACTGTCCTGTCTGTCCCACGTCAGCGTCACCGAGTTCGTGTCTGAGTCGATCACTATCAGACCGCCGACCACTGCTGGAATCACTGAAACAAAAACAAAGCACATTATGTAAATTTGAGTTGAAGTCAGTCTGAAAAAGTAGTTTGTTTGTTTTCCAGACAGTTTTAACAGGGGTAGTATGTTAATAGCCGATATAGAAACGCGGAATTTTTGTTCATGTGAACAATGGACACTGGAGTTATGAAATTATCAAACAGATACAATATCTGCGTATCAATAATATTTTTACCGACATTAATTTTACACGTCACACCTTGGCTTTTATTGTTTGCTGGTGTATCATATCTTACTGAGCCTCTTCCATGGGACTTTATTCAAGGCTGGGGCTCTATTCAGGCCCGGAACATTATTCGAGGTACCTAATACGGTAATACACTTTTTTTATAAAACCGAGCGCTACATGGAATTGTACATTCATGCGCTGCACATTCGCACAGCCCTTTAGACTTATATATCAAGCAGGTATGTGTCTCCTTTTATCTCTCTTGCTTCTTAGCACCCTCTACAAGACATTCCATTTCACTGCATACTTCGAAACCTAAAATGTTGTTTTTCGCTTGTGAAGTCTGTGAAATAATAATGCCCTTTGAGAATACAATTGTAAGTTTTAAACTGAATAGAGTTTTTATATATGTAATGATATTGCAATTTTTGTATCAATACTTAATAACTTGCACATGATAGGCTCACGAGACATAATTTACTTGAAATTTCCTTAACTTTATTCTAACTTTTAAATTTTCTCGAAAACAAGCCTCATTTTTACCTCTGCTAAAACTACATTATGAATACTACAGCACACGCCACAGCATTCGGCCCGATAACCTGGCGACAGTATACGGTAAGGAACCGTGTCAAAAATATTTCGTATATATGCCAAAATTTAATACGATTCAAATCGTATTATTGAGTTCGTATATGCGAATTTCAAATCGTATATACGATTTCTTAAAGTTTTAAGCAGACGTTTCAAAATACCCCACTCCCCACACACCCTTCAAAGGTATACTGAAAACAGCCAGTTTTTAGCTTCATGCTGTGCCAGAAGTTATAAATTTATATAACTTTGTCTGAACATTAAGGCGTTTTTTATAGGATGTTGTGAAAATTGATACCAAGTGCAAGCCTGCGTAAACTAGCAAACGGACATATTGTTAAACAAACTAAAAAATGAAAATACGATTTTCAAATCGTATATACGTTTTCAAATGCGAATTGAAAATCGTATATACGATTAAACGTATAAATATTTTTGACACGGTTCCTAAATATTGTTTTTTTTATACAAGGTATATTTCAAGTCTCTTCTAATGTCATCATTCTGATAGCGGTGTACAAAAACAAGGATCTTCATAAACGTGAATACGTCTACATCACTGCTCTGGCTATTAGCGATCTGCTATGCGGACTAAATCAGTTTTTAAACGGTTTGGTTCGGTCAATTTTCTCAATTTTTGGCACCAATTTTCTTCGCGTGAGTCGCGAGGACTGACTGCTTCGGCCAATGATCCATTTTGCACTCATGAGCGGATTCAGCCAGCCAACGCTGCTGTTATTGATCTCAATCGATCGACTGGTCGCCTGTGCATCCATCCAGACTTACATGAAAACCAGCACCAAGTCAAACATTTTGTTCACTGGTTGTGCTTATATGTTCAGCTTTTTGCTATACATTTTTTCTGTTCTCTTTACTATGGCATCTAAATATCGTAACGCACTTTCTCACAATAACTGTCCATTGAGTTTTGTGATACCACCTCTGGTCAATTTGATTTACTGGAATTTTCAGCTTGTTGTGTCTTTACTGTCTGTAATTGTGTATGTAGTCGCTTTAGCGTTTTTCAGAACTGCGACCAATTCAAGCGAAACTAGAGTAAACTTGCAACGTCAATTGAAAGTCACTAAAACGTTAGCTTGGGTTAGCTTGTGCACGGTGCTCTTGTTTGTAATTCCAGGTATATTGCTGTATTTCAGTTCTGTGTTTGCTCGCATGCTGCCACTATTTTTCAGTGATTTGGCTCAGTTTTGTTGGGTCCTAATGAACATAAATTCGGCTAACAATATCTTTATTTACATTGCGAAGAACGAAAATTTACGAGCGGGAATATTAAAATTGTTTGACACGAACACAGTGTGTTGTCCAGGCCGGGAGCGTCGTGTGACACCTGTAGGGCAACCTCATGCTTGAGTCAAGTCAGTCAAGCCACTGTCCAAACTCGAATATGCTTCACTATCAATATTATTTCTACGTTCAGCTCTCATTAGAGTTTGCACTCGCAAAAACTTGGTTAATTGAAATCGCGTTGGCTGGCTGCAGCCGTGTATTTTTGTGTCCTTTCCCGAATTATTTGTATCTGTCCGCATTCTTTGTTTTCTGTAAAATAAACTGATTTCTACGCTTAAATTTTGTATCTTTTAATTAAAATTTTTAGGTTAGGTTAACTGAGGCAATATAACGTTTTCAGGATAGTTAGCAGTATTATTCAGGCAGTTAGGTGTACTGCGGTCCTACGGGACCGCACGTCGACGCTTCGGTCTGGGACTTGGGTGATCTCTCCGATAGTGCATGCCAGACTAGACAATTGTACTCGAAAAAAATCATAGCAGCTCTGCATGACTGCACGTAAAAATTGTTGAGTGGTCTGTTTAAGGGCATGTCGAGATCTTTAGTAAGCATGGGCACGGTTAGCAAAATCGCTATCCGGTTAACCGCACTATTTTTAAAAGTACTAACCGGTTAACCGAGGTTAACCGCGGTTAACCGGTTAACCGGTTATCCGCGGTTAACCGGTTAGCCGGTTAACCGCGGTTAACCTCGGTTAACCGCCAAAAATTCTCATTTTGACTTGAAAATATATACATATCACCACTACACAGCCCCACAAACAGTGCATTTTAATCTTTTGTAGTGGATTAATAGGAAACAGAAACAACGCAAGATTATTATTTTTACCAAAACTACAGTTCACAATATTTCAATGGCGGTTTAGAAAACCAAGGGCTCATTCCTGCACCGGATATTGGACGTATTTTGACTTTTGGGCATGACAAATCGGATTAAGCGGACCAAACAAGATAGAAACCTTAGTGATAAAATTTAATGAAAACCCATTCCTTAACTACTATAACCTAGCCGACCTGTCGTGGGTTAGTTGTGTGTGCGTGTGGTATTGTTACCTGTGTGTGGTAATGTTACTTGTGTTTTTATATAATAAACCTGTAATGGCTGGACATGTGTTTCGTCCTGTTGCCTGCGTAAGTCTAGGCTTAGCTACCTGTAGGTAACCCCCGCCTGTCACATAATGATTCTGTCCATTTAACTTTTGTGGTTGGGAATGGCAGTTTTAGGCATAATTTTTAAACCGTTTAGTCCGTTTACTCATATAAACGTTTCTAATGTGTTAAATTTTCCGGTTATCCGAAGCAAACTTCGGTTAACCGGTTAACCGGTTGACCGATACGGTTACTAGCTATAACCGGTTAACCGACTTTTTTCGGTTAACCGGTTAACCGATCGGTTAACCGATAACCGTGCCCATGCTTAATCTTTAGGGACGTGATCACTCGTTGTTCCGCCGACCGTAGCGTTTATGACAGTGGCTTTACACGATATGTCGTAAGGGACCGTGGCAAAAATATTTAGTATATACGCCAAATTTCAATACGTTTTCAATCGTATAAATTGAATTCGTACATACGATTTTCAAGTCGTTACGAATTTTTTCAGGTTTAAAATAATAAAATGCTCATTGATTCACGTATAGGTCACAAGTTGTTAGGGCTAGGCTTTCCAGCTTTATGTTGCGCCAGGCGTACATTTGTGATGTGATGTGATAAAACACAAATGCAAGCACTAGCACAGCATAGTAGTTACTAGTTAGCATATTGCACTGCACACTTTACGGACAACATTGTAAACAAAACAAGCAGCAGTTTCATGCAAATTTTTTTGTAATTTTTAGCTGTTAACAGTCAGTACTTACACTAAGTTTCTCCCTGCCGCGTAATCAAAAACTTCATAGTATTTTTAATATTTCAAAATCTCAAGTCGACGAATACTCTCCCCCGCCCAGAACCGCACATGGACCCTTACATTGAATTTTTTAGGTTTTGAATTCCAAGATAATGTCAATCAATGGTAATCATTGACAGCGCTCACTCGATTTTTTTAGTATTACTTCATTCAATAGTTAATAATTCATTTCATTAGTAATAATTATTTCACAAAACTATTTAATTCGTTGCTGATTTTATGCCAGGCGTCATGTCGCCCCTTCTTTGACTGAAATTTAAGCCAGAAATTTTTGCTTTTGATTAGATACTGGAAATGTTTCATTAAAAAAATGACAACACCGCAACACCACATTGAAATTATGGCCAATTGCAAAATTGCATTTACAGCAATATATACATAACATACAATAATAAAATTAAAATTAATAAAATTGTACTACGGTTTTTATCCGGCTGTAGGCTGTGTAACTGTAGGCAACTTTTAAAAATAAGCCCCCGACAAACAAAAACTTTAACACGTAAATCATGCAAACTGCTTCGTGGTCAGCTTATGCCCAAAAGAAATATAAAGACCTGCCGCCGCTATGGGTATTTTTGACTCGGTTCCTAAAGGTTCATGATACTGTACTCTCGATGGTACCGATCAAAACTAGAGTCTGACCAAAAAAGGTTGAATCACTTCATGTTTTGCTTGTTGCATAAAAATGGTAAGAGATAGCCCCAACAAAGTATATATATTCTTGACCCTTGGGACGAGTAGAATTTCGTAGTGACCATCACTGGTCACTACTGGTCACTCTGACGAAAAAGTTACTGTACGCCCACCAAACTCACAAGTAACATTCATAATATATTGTAGGTTTATGTCCAGCAGACGAACTTTCGAACGAGCTATTGATGTCCACTCAATGTCCACTCAGTGTCCACTTATTATCTGTCGAAGAAAAAGTGCTTTTTTGTTACTAAAACAATTCTTGAATATTTTCACGGTCCAATTTTCCTGTCATAGTGTGAAAAATAACGCGGGGTATTTGTTCCGACTTCTTATTGTACTGTATTGTACTGTAGTTGCATGTAATACACCCGGTAAACTGACCACTTGACCACTAGGGGGGCAAATCGAGATTTTTTTCACAGGTTACAGATATGAATCTTGTAATTTAGCCTATCTGAAGCTGCAAGAATTGCTACTACTGCTTAATTTCAAAAACGGTTTACTTTTTTCACTGGTGAGTGACCAGTGGTCATTTTCCAAAAAGTTGCATCAACTGTCTTTAGTGCCTGACCACACAAAACTGATCACAAATAACGCTTAAAACTTGATTACAACATATTTTTAAATTATTGATCTGCACTTAATCAGCAATTTTTAGTCGATATTACAGTACAAATCAGAAATAGATAAGTATGCTCGAAGTGCACGCGTGCACTTTCTGACGTCATATTTGTTGTTTCGATCAGACTGCACGCGTGCACTTCGAGCACCTAATCTTTAATGGGACTGCTCGAATTTCGAGCACCTCTAATTTCGAGCACTTCGAGCAGCTAGTTTTTTCATTTACGTACGCGGTGTAATCCTATCATATTTCTAATACTAAGTTTGATTTCAAGACTACAATTTACAAGGTACACAGATATGCTGAACACTGATCACTATGTTGTTAGTTAACTAACAAATTACGTGAACTACTTCAACTAAACTTCACAAAAAAGCTCAATTTCAACATTAACTTTAAGTTTTGTTTTATTTATGCCACGGTTTTCGTTAATTTCATTTTTATTAAGTTCTTGCATATTATAGCAATGATATACAATATCTATCGATAACACGTCAACAATGATATTTCCAGACTTTGGTAGGACGTCCATAACCTAAATGTATTAGGACTGGAATTGATGACGTCATTTTACGTCATTTTGTTGCACTTTATATACTTAGAGAATTTAAAAAAATAACGTGCTTGAAGTTCGTGCAGATTTCGTGCAGTTTTATTAAAACACCCAAACAATTTTGTGAAATGCCTAGGTATGTACGGCTCACAAGTGAATGTGCATTTCTTTGGGCTTTTAAGTGTACTTTCATAACATTGTTAATTTTTTAATGTATATACTATTTTTTAACTGAGGGTGCGTGTCTTTTGCGATCAGCTAATATGTGTGTGGAGATGGTGGTCAGTTTAGCTGCAATAACTAAATATATATGTGTTATACATAAATTAAAAAAAAGCTATGCATATACCTACTAATATTTTTTAATACTTGATTTGAAATAAATACAAATTTAAAAACATTAAACATTAAATGAAATTAATACAGAATGTGAAAGAAAGTATGTAAACAAATTCCCTTGATATTTTTCACAATTTTGTTTATAGCAAGAAATACCGTTTGTAGCAAATACCATATTATCAGACATGTCAGACTATGTCGGAGGTGGACTTTTGCAAATTTCTAAATTTTTTATCACAAATATTTACTGCTACCACTATATATCACCCTACATAAAATGAATACACAAGCTGTAGTAAATACTTTTGAAAAAGGGGGGAGAGCATTTACCAATATTTTTCTGTTTATTTATGAAATGAAGTTATTCAATTGCGCTTGTTTGCAGTGGTTATATACTCTATGGTATTAACATTAGTATCAAATCAACATTAATAAAAAGCCAATTTAGTTTACAACAGGAACACCCCCATATGATTAGTGCTTCTTTGTGAAAAATAGCTAAGCACCAGAACTCAGCTTAGTATTAGAAATATGATACCATTACACCGCGTACGTAAATGACAAAACTCTAGCTGCTCGAAGTGCTCGAAATTAGAGGTGCTCGAAATTCGAGCAGTCCAATTAAAGATGAAGTGCTCGAAGTGCACGCGTGCAGTCTGATCGAAACAACGAATATGACGTCATATAGTGCTCGCGTGCACTTCGAGCATACTTATCTATTTCTGATTTGTACTGTAGTTCAACTACCTCAATTTTAACTCACCGCAAATTAGAGGGAATTTTCAAAAAGATTTAATTGAGCAATATTTTAGCATAAATTATGCTATTTTTCACTAAAAATGCTATTTAGCATATGAATAAATAATTTTTAAAATAAAATCAAGTTTTAATACAGTTATAGCAGTAGTGGTCACTCCACAAATATTGCACACTGTACTCCGTAATGTTCATAGTTTATAAAGTGGATTTTGCACGTCGCCGCCGCGTCAGGATAGCCGAGTGGTCGGAGGCGCTACTCGCCAACGGATGGGTCGACGGTTCGATCCCTGGCCGGTAACGTTGTTTATCTTTTTTTTAGTTTAACATATTTTATTGCATTCCCAACATAATTAAGGCTTTCTGTGCGTTTAAACTTGTTATTTTTTAAACCAATCTGTGTTTTTAACAATTCTACAGAGAAACATTGCAGTTATGTTTACTGCTTAGATGTGTAAAAATTTAAAAATATCAAGTTTAAACGCACAGAAAGCTTTAATTATGTTGGGAATGCAATAAAATATGTTAAACTAAAAAAAGAAAAAAGATAAACAACGTTACCGGCCAGGGATTGAACCGTCGACCCATCCGTTGGCGAGTAGCGCCTCCGACCACTCGGCTACCCTGACGCGGCGGCGACGTGCAAAATATAAACTATAACATTACGGAGTACAGTGTGTAACATTTGTGGAGTGACCACTACTGCTATAACTGTATTGAAACTTGAAATTATTTAAAAAAATTATTTATTCATATGTTAAATAGCATATTTAGTGAAAAATAGCATAATTTATGCTAAAATATTGCTCAATTAAATCTTTTTGAAAATTCCCTCTATTTTGCAGTGAGTTAAAATTGAGGTAGTTGAACTAATATCGACTGAAAATTGATGATTAAGTGCAGATCAACAATTTAAAAATATGTTGTAATCAAGCTTTAAGCGTTATTTGTGATCAGTTTTGTGTGGTCAGGCACTAAAGACAGTTGATGCAACTTTTTGGAAAATGACCACTGGTCACTCACCAGTGAAAAAAGTAAACCGTTTTTGAAATTAAGCAGTAGTAGCAATTCTTGCAGCTTCAGATAGGCTAAATTACAAGATTCATATCTGTAACCTGTGAAAAAATCTCGATTTGCCCCCCTAGTGGTCAAGTGGTCAGTTTACCGGGTGTATTACATGCAACTACAGTACAATACAGTACAATAAGGAGTCGGAACAAATACCCCGCGTTATTTTTCACACTATGACAGGAAAATTGGACCGTGAAAATATTCAAGAATTGATTTAGTAACAAAAAAGCACTTTTTCTTCGACAGTTAATAAGTGGACACTGAGTGGACATTGAGTGGACAACAATAGCTCATTCGAAAGTACGTCTGCTGGACATAAACCTACAATGTATTATGAATGTTACTTGTGAATTTGGTGGGCGTACAGTAACGTTTTCGTCAGAGTGACCAGTAGTGACCAGTGATGGTCACTACGAAATTCTACTCGTCCCAAGGGTCAAGAATATACTTTGTTGAGGCTATCTCTTACCATTTTTATGCAAAAGCAAAACATGAAGTGACTCAACCTTTTTTGGTCAGACTTTAGTGTTGCATAAGTAAAACCACTTGTACAAAGACTAACTTAGTACCAGTTAATTTCGTTAAGAAGTCCATTCGCCCACTCCAGTCTCCAACGCCTGCACGGCTGACTGATTGCAGCTAAAAATGGCAAACAAGTCAATTGAAATGTAATAAAAGCATAATATGCACAATTGATAAACATAGGGCCTACATTTTCTAAAACTTGACGCGTCATTTAAAAAAAATATTGTAAAATTTTTAATCTGTCATTACCGCTTAACCCACCCTGCTTCTGGAAACGTTGAAATCTTTTCCCTTTAGCATGTTTCTGCACATTCTTGGCCCTGTTGCTCAGATTTACAAATCCAATTAATGTAACAATTGTCAGTGAAACATGTAGAGACTCGTCACGACTTTTCAGTTTTCCACGACAAATTTCCAACAAAACATTTGATATTCATTTACAACAGTTACCTGAACTTGTAAATGACTTGTAGAACTGAGCAAGAGGACACTGAAGTATGTATTTCCCAGCTCACAATTGTAAACAGTTGAAATGCTATAATGTTCTCTTGAAGATAATAATAATAATAATACTTAGGTACCTGGAAATCGTACTGAGTGTTAGGAGTCAGGCCAGAGACAATGTAACAAATCCGTCCTGATTCGATTTCGTCCGGACACGCAAAACCCCGGGGGTTGATTTGGACTGACTGAAAATCTGTGGACCCTCTTTGTCGGTAACGAATATTGTAGCTGTCAATCACACTATTCGGGTAGTCTGGTGGGAGCCAGGATATTAGCACTGATTTGGGATACACTTCATTGACCTGGATTGATGCTGGAGCTTTTGGTGCTGAAACCACCAGATAGATTTAGCTACAGAATTTGGGAAAGCGAAGCTTGCAAAAATGATCGTTGTGAGTATGGATTGTACATACACGCACAATTAATTGATGGCATATCAACATAAGCGTAACTACTGTCCTCTTATCTTATGGGATAGTGTAAATATGTATTTAATTTATATTTCTTCCGTAATTAGTGTGACGAAACTATAGCGTACTGGTTCGTATTTCATTTTTTATTTAATTGTTATAAGTGTTTGTTGTTACTATGAGTTTGTTTTTTAATATGCGCTGCCATTTTTCTTTTTTGTTCTCATTTGTTCTCTAAATTGTAACTTTTTCGTCCAAAGAAAAGAAATCGTCTAAACAAAATCAGGCCTAACGTCTTCTAAAATGTTTTAGTATCCCATCAGGAAAGCTAAAAAGTTATCAAAACATTCACTTGAAGAATCTAAATAGAGTATAAAGTTTACGTTCGGCATGAGTACGAGCAATCAGATTTTCACTCCAAATTCCCAAGCTGCCACTGGAGGACTGCGCGGAGACCTGTAAAATGTGCAACTATTCATGAAGGTCAAGCTATAATGCTTATAGTTTGGACATTCTACAAAATAATTTAATACACATTTAACTAACCAAGTGATTCACAGTGATGAAATGAATGAAAGTTATGTGACTCAAACTATATTTATGCAGATGCAAATGGTGTAACCTACATAATTTAGTTCAATTCTAGGACCGACTTCGATCATGTAAATAGAAAATCAAATTTTCGAGTTATGTCATTTTAGTGAAAGTTAGACTCATTATTAAGACAACAGTATACAGCACAACATTATAAGACTTAAGCTGCTAATTGAAGTTACAGTACAGCTCAAAATTAACAGCATATGACTACGTCTCAGCATATCAGAGTCACTGACTTCATATTGCAGTCAGTAACTACAGTATAGTACAGTACAGACTATTAACGTCACAGGTCCATCTTACTTCCGGTAGTTTTAATATTCATCAACTGACTCCGGAGTCAGAGTCAGTGACATTGGGAATTAGCATCACGTTAGTCATCACTACTTTTTAAAGGGCTTAGAAACTTTGCTTGCACACGTGTGTGTTTTGTGTTAGTGATGACAAAAGTGATGCTGATTCCGCAGTCACTGACTCTGCCACCGGAGTCAGTTAACGAAAATCGAAACTACGGAAAGTAACATTGGACCTGTGACGTCATTAGGTGGACGGCAGTCACTGACTGCAAAATGAAGTCAGTGACACTGACTCCGGAGTCATATTTTTGCTGTTGCTGTAAGGCATTTTTCATCTTCTGAAATCACTGTCGAATGTACTAGAACTACAGCGCACACTTTTTTCAGCTCCGAAGCCACCACGTGACTTGAAGCTAGATTCGGCCCAATCCGATTGGCTGCTTGTGTCCTGGCTTCCCCCCGCACTCCCCTACGGTCCTGTGGATCAGTACAGGATTCGATATCGACTACTCGACGACAATAGTTTTGTCACCAGAGATTTTCGCACGGATCAGCTGATCTGCCCCCAGGCGACCTCAGATGGGGATCGACTTTGCCATAAACTGTTGAGACTCAATGATGATACCGATTATATTATTCAGGTTATTAGTAGTTATAATATGTAAATATTAATTACTAACTGAATACTTATTGCACGATATTTACTATTTTTTTTACTAGCTGGATACTTACTGCACAATATTTATTTGTTATTTATTCAATATTTCTTTATTATTATCCGTTCTTATGCCTCAACAGCTATGTAGGTATGCTGATGAACACTGCTTCGGACATGATCTCCAAATTTAGTTGAAAATTACAGTTAGAGCTGCTTGCTTGCTGTTGGTAGCTATAATTTTTATTAATAATATTAATGTTTGAATATATTTTTAATTACACATTGAATTACAATTACATTGAATATATTGAATTACCTGTATAAAATAATAATTATTACATATATACTATTTGCCAAGAAAAATACATTATTTAATACAATAATTTTTTAAAGCACTTACACTGGAAAATGTAGAAGAAATAACTATAAACAAAGCAAGAACCAAAAAATTCAATAACTTTCTTATTTAAGGTAGCCGCACACTCAGAAGGTATTTGGGGTCCTTGGACAAACCAACTGCGCGCAAGAACGGAAGCCTACCTTAGGGGGCAAAAAAAACAAGAAATTAAGATTAAATTAATTTACCAATTAATTTAAAATTAACCAAAACCAAAACCAAAAATCTGAGTGTAACGCGTATGTAAGTAAGTAGAGCGTTTTCTACTGATTTAGTAAATTAGTTGTTAATCGGTCAAACTATAAACCTTTATTTCAATTTTTACGCGGCCCCCTCAGGTGCCGCGTATATACTATAGTAGAGAAGCTAAATGTGAACCAGCCCTAATATGCACCATTAGCCTGTTCACATGCATGTAACTTTCACTGCGATGCAAGTCTCGTCTAAAAAAGTATACCAAGCGACAGAGGAGTCTGACCACTATAATTGACGAAAATTTCAATAAAATTCATGCAAGAAGCAATGTACACTTCTGCACGAAAGTTTTGAAACTGAAAAAACGGTGTTGTCCAAGCGGACAGGACCCATGACCAGTTTATTCAGATTTTCTGATTCCTACGTTATTCCGGGTAGGTCAATTTTCTAGCGTTAATTAACACTAGAAGGGTAGGTACCTCTCATCTCTGTCACATATAATGCAACTTGGCGGAGCTCTCATGCTGCGAAAATGCCGTCGAAGCAAAACATTCAACTCCGGGGCGGAATCGAACCACCAATATTCTGATCATTAATCAGAGGCTCTGTAATGCAGACAGCACTACCAACTGAGCCAACCGGGCTGACACTTCAGCTTTTCATAATATATTTGGATTAATCACACCTGATGAACCAATAAAACAAGTTTTCTCTGATATTATCAACACTATTTTCATCCAATGTCAACGTTCATACTTCTGTTTGATTGTGACCATCGTAATTTATCACCCAAAGCTGACAGCTCAGATTAAGAAGTGTTAATGTAAGTCATCCTGTGTGGTCTCAGTGGTGCAGTTGGTAAGCGCTCACGACTTTGAATCGAAAGATCAGAGTTAGAATCTCGGTGAGATCATCTTTTTAAAATGCGGGTGTGATTTTTTTGATTTACTGTTTTTTAAATAAACTTTCTATCTTCACAATTTATCAGTTTTTGTCATAAGACAGGCTTTGAGCTACTCAGCAGTAAATGTGAGCAGCACGAAAGACTTGAAAATCTTTTATCCGAAAATAATGGCCGCGTTTAATATTTCCTGTGGAATATTGACACTCAAACCTCATAATGTTAACTACTGCTCACTCAGCAGAAGAGCTTGTTTAAAATTATTTTTGTATGCATACCTACTGTGGTATTGGGAATACGTTTTGTTATGTACCATTCAGTCGGCATTTCTTAATTCCAGTTATGTAATTTGTTTTGCGTTGGGTTTCAGCCGCGCCTGACATTATAACATCCCTAAACGTAGAGCGGGTTGAATCTGACGGTATTTTTGTATCCTGGCGACCAGTGAGCGACAAGTATGCAGCCGTCAACGGCTACAGACTCAGATACAAGCCCAGTTCTGAACTGAACTACAGAGAACTACGCCTGAGCCTGGACGACGTCAAAAACAATTGTCCGACTGATCTTGCAAATGGCCTTCTTTGCTATTTTATCGGAGACTTACTCTCCAACACCGATTACAGTATCGCTGTACGTTTTCGTCTGATTTTTTTACTGTTAACATATACAGTAACATCATATGACTCCGGAGTCAGCGTCACTGACTTCATTTTGCAGTCAGTGACTGCCGTCCACCTAATGACGTCACAGGTCCAATGTTACTTTCCGTAGTTTTGATTTTCGTTAACTGACTCCGGTGGCAGAGTCAGTGACTGCGGAATCAGCATCACTTTTGTCATCACTAACACAAAACACACACGTGTGCAAGCAAAGTTTCTAAGCCCTTTAAAAAGTAGTGATGACTAACGTGATGCTAATTCCAATGTCACTGACTCTGACTCCGGAGTCAGTTGATGAATATCAAAACTACCGGAAGTAAGATGGACCTGTGACGTTAATAGTCTGTACTGTACTATACTGTAGTTACTGACTGCAATATGAAGTCAGTGACTCTGATATGCTGATACGTAGTCATATGCTGTTAATTTTGAGCTGTACTGTAACTTCAATTAGCAGCTTAAGTCTTATAATGTTGTGCTGTATACTGTTGTCTTAATAATGAGTCTAACTTTCACTAAAATGACATAACTCGAAAATTTGATTCTATTTACATGATCGAAGTCGGTCCTAGAATTGAACTAAATTATGTAGGTTACACCATTTGCATCTGCATAAATATAGTTTGAGTCACATAACTTTCATTCATTTCATCACTGTGAATCACTTGGTTAGTTAAATGTGTATTAAATTATTTCGTAGAATGTCCAAACTATAAGCATTATAGCTTGACCTTCATGAATAGTTGCACATTTTACAGGTCTCCGCGCAGTCCTCCAGTGGCAGCTTGGGAATTTGGAGTGAAAATCTGATTGCTCGTACTCATGCCGAACGTAAACTTTATACTCTATTTAGATTCTTCAAGTGAATGTTTTGATAACTTTTTAGCTTTCCTGATGGGATACTAAAACATTTTAGAAGACGTTAGGCCTGATTTTGTTTAGACGATTTCTTTTCTTTGGACGAAAAAGTTACAATTTAGAGAACAAATGAGAACAAAAAAAGAAAAATGGCAGCGCATATTAAAAAACAAACTCATCGTAACAACAAACACTTATAACAATTAAATAAAAAATGAAATACGAACCAGTACGCTATAGTTTCGTCACACTAATTACGGAAGAAATATAAATTAAATACATATTTACACTATCCCATAAGATAAGAGGACAGTAGTTACGCTTATGTTGATATGCCATCAATTAATTGTGCATGTATGTACAAATCATACTCACAACAATCATTTTTGCAAGCTTCGCTTTCCCGAATTTTTATAGCTAAATCTATCTGGTGGTTTCAGCGCCAAAAGCGCCCAGCATCAATCCAGGTCAATGAAGTGTATCCCAATCAGTGCTAATATCCTGGCTCCCACCAGACTACCGAATAGTGTGATTGACAGCTAAAATATAACTAACCGACAAAGAGGATTCACGATTTTCAAGTCAGTCCAAATCAACCCCCGGGGTTTTGCGTGTCCGGACGAAATCGGACTAGGACGGATTTGTTACATTGTCCTGGCCTGACTCCTAACACTCAGTACGATTTCCAGGTACCTAAGTATTATTATTATTATTATTGTAAGAGACGTTCTAGCATTTCAACTGTTACCAATTGTAACTAAAATATCCTCTCCAGTGTCCTCTTGCTCAGTTCATCATTTTCAAGTTCAGGTAACTGTTGTAAATCGATCAAATGTTTTGTTGGAAATTTGTCGTGGAAAACTGAAAAGTCG
>JASANF010004947.1:0-16829 GCA_030248245.1 Trissonchulus sp. WLG1_4
CTAACATAAGTTTCCATTCTTCGCTCCTATTGGTTACGCAAAATGAAACCCTAGAAGGGTAAAAAGATTCATAAAGTATTCTCCAGCATATTAATATTCTATTAAAAACAGATCATTAAAGAAAATAACCAAAAAAACATATATAACTTACTTGTCAAGCAGGAAAAGAACGAGAAATAGTTTAAAGCAATAATGAGTCAATAATCATAATAATATAAAAATAATCAAGTCCAAGCAGCGTCCAAGCGCCTAAATAGCGCAAATAGCACCATCTGGTGCAATAAGCGCTATTTTTAAGCCTACGACAAAAATAGCGCTTATAGCACTGTCGATGCGCTATCGTTGTGCTATCTGCGCAATTTTTTTAGATCGTCGACTAGAACACAATCAAAAATATAAAAATACTTTTGAAATTATTCTAATTTATTGAGGGACCGTATACTTACTAAAAAATGCAAAACTTTTCAATAAATTAGCCAATAGCACAAAATAGCGCCTAAATAGCGCAAATAGCACCTCGGGTGCTATAAGCGCTATTTTTTAATCCTATAAAAAAAATAGCGCTTATAGCACTTTGATGCGCTATCGTTGTGCTATATGCGCTATTTATGCAATATTTTTTATATTTTCTATGTTTATAACACAAACAAAAGTTTTAAAATACTTTTAAAATTCTTTTTTTGTTTATTGAGGGATCGTATACGTGCTAAAAAGTACAAAACTTTTCAATAAGTTAGCCAATAGCACAAAATAGCGCTGTAAAATAGTGCAAATAGCACCCTCAGGTGCTATAAGCGCTATCCAAGATCAGCACCACTAATATATGATGTAGTACTGATTGTTAACTTTACGTTTGTGCAAATTATTCTGAGTCGAGGTTCTTATGGTTAAATGTTTTTTTGACTTTTTTACAAGAAGCCTACAAATTAATCTCGACTAGAGCTCCTTCGCGGACCGACGCAGTAGAGTCAAACAAAGTTCATAGCTTTTCCTTTCCGTACAACCTCAAGTTCCCCACTCCCAGCAACGATTGTGTAGTGTGCACTGCAGACGCCAAGTTTTTCGTGTATACTGCATAAACTTATAAATCGGTGATGTATTCCCTGATGGACCAGCTAAGCCCCCAGTCCTATTTAGGCTTACCTACAGAACTGGTCTCAGCAAGTCAGCAGGAGGTGGCAGTAAACGTAGTTTAACTGTAAAAAAGTTATCACTTTTTATACCTAACGAGGCTTAAAACTAGCTACCAGAAACCACCACATGGAGGGACCCCAAGGTAGTTGGCACTTGGCACCACCCCTCAGACACCACCCTTTGGCAGACTGCATAAGCAGCACCACCTCTACGTCACTGCCAGATCCCAAAGCAAATCCCCACTATCCACCTCACAGTAGAGCCCTCCCATGGGTTGATCAGCACACAACTCTTCACGACGCATGCGTGACGTGACGCGCTGCAGGTAAAACCGACCATACCAGTGTCAATGCGAGTTCATACTGAGCTGCACACAGAAAAAAAATCTAATTTGCATATTATTGTTTCCTGGCTGCTCTTCATCCAATCAAATTTGAGCCAATTTAAAAGATCCGCCCATGTCTGGACGCTTATTGGACAAAAACACTTTTCTAATTTGCATATCTATTTACATTGGATGGTCACATTGCTAATTGTCGATTTGCCAACATTACAAAGTCTGGAACAGGGGGGGTTTGTATTGACAAAACTAAGCAACGATTAAAAAACGTAAGCCGGCGAAAATAAGATGATGTAAAATTTACTTAAATCTTTTGTTTTTTTCAGGTTCTTTAAATCATTATTGGTGATTTTTGTAGAAGTTTTCAGATTTATGTTTAGTTTAGGTTGAATCAGCACCCCCCATGCAGGAAAAATAGAGCAGGTGGATTGGGGGCTAGGATTGCACGCAAATCATAGGCCAGCCTGCTGCACCAAATTACGTATTTCTGTTATCGGAGGAAAAACCGATAACAAAGGTTCCTTCTCTAGAAGGAACAACAATAAGGTTCATTGTTTGCCTCTATTGTTAACACTAATTTTGGTCACCTTGCACACAAAGGGTATGCCGCCGTTTTATAAAATGAGACGGCATTTATAAAATGAGACAGCTCCATAATCAGACAAAATTTTGGCTGCGGATTAAGATTTTATAAAATGAGACGTTTTATAAAATGAGACCCAATCGTCATGGCGAGTTTTTGTTTATAACCCCATTAATTTTGTTGTTTATGACACACCCTATAGCTTCAGCAGATGCGCGAACTTACCCCTTTGATAAAGGAACCGCCGCTTAGTTTACCCAACAGCTCGGCTCTCAGCATGTTGTTTTTTAACATGACCCTGCAATCCCTAAACTTTGCCATTTCTTTTTCCCTTTTTAATTTTCCCCGATTCATTTCTGTTAGCTTTTCACTAATTGCATTAATTGTTTTACTTTCGATTGTTTGTAACTTGTTTATCGTATTTTTGTCACTGTGTATTATGTACTATAGACTGCACCCTACTTGTGGCCACATGCACCAAAAATTTCGACAAACTTTGATATCTTAGTAACTTGAAAATCAGTAAAAAACTATGTATAATATCTGTTGAAAAAAATTTAAAATTCAATTAAAAATAAAAAATTCGGTAAAAATTTTATTAATCAAACAAAAAAATCAAGTTATAATTAGCAAAATGTGTTTATTTGTGTCTTTATTTGTATATAATATGCATAACCACTCTACTCCTCTGTTTTGCACCCCCCCTTCTATCATTGTGCACCTAATGAACCTCTTAATGCAACTTCTAAACCCTTTAATTACTCAAAAATTTTATAATCTTAAACATGTGTAACAACTAAATAATAATGCGATGGTACAGAACCATCCAATTTTACAATGTATTCTAAAAAGTTATGACTTTTGCCCCACCATGATTTGGTGTTTGTGTTTTAAATGTGTTGTTTATGCACTGTCTCCCCCAAACTGTTGTTGATGCACCCTTCCTCTCACTCATTCACCTAAACTTTAACTAAAGCTTGAACTTTAAAACTAAAACAAAATTACTTCTAACTAAATATTCCCTAACTACACTAAATATTCTAAAATTTAAATAAAACACACTTACCGGTAACTAACGCGTGTAAGCGAAATCGAAATAGCACTTTTATGCGCTATATGCGCTATATGCGCTATAAGCGCTATGGAATTTGCTATATGCGCTATTTGCGCTATAGCGCTTTTTGGGGGTGCTATATGCGCTATTTGCGCTATATGCGCTATCGAAGGTGCTATATGCGCTATTTGCGCTATAGCGCTTTTTGGGGGTGCTATATGCGCTATTTGCGCTATATGCGCTATCGAAGGTGCTATATGCGCTATTTGCGCCATAGCGCTTTTGGGGGGGTGCTATATGCGCTATTTGCGCTATATGCGCTATCGAAGGTGCTATATGCGCTATTTGCGCTATAGCGCTTATTGGGGGTGCTATATGCGCTATTTGCGCTATATGCGCTATCGAAGGTGCTATATGCGCTATTTGCGCTACAGCGCCTTTTGGTGGTGCTATATGCGCTATTTGCGCTATATGCGCTATCGAAGGTGCTATATGCGCTATTTGCGCTATAGCGCTTTTTGGGAGTGCTATATGCGCTATTTGCGCTATAAGCGCTATCGACGGTGCTATATGTGCTATTTTTTTGGATATGGATGAAACTTCTACTGAAAAATGGCCAGGGGGGATTAATTTCCCTTTAAATAGTGATGCTGATCTTGGATAGCGCTTATAGCACCTGAGGGTGCTATTTGCGCTATTTGCGCTATATGCGCTATCGAAGGTGCTATATGCGCTATTTGCGCTATAGCGCTTTTTGGGGGTGCTATATGCGCTATTTGCGCTATATGCGCTATCGAAGGTGCTATATGCGCTATTTGCGCCATAGCGCTTTTGGGGGGGTGCTATATGCGCTATTTGCGCTATATGCGCTATCGAAGGTGCTATATGCGCTATTTGCGCTATAGCGCTTATTGGGGGTGCTATATGCGCTATTTGCGCTATATGCGCTATCGAAGGTGCTATATGCGCTATTTGCGCTACAGCGCCTTTTGGTGGTGCTATATGCGCTATTTGCGCTATATGCGCTATCGAAGGTGCTATATGCGCTATTTGCGCTATAGCGCTTTTTGGGAGTGCTATATGCGCTATTTGCGCTATAAGCGCTATCGACGGTGCTATATGTGCTATTTTTTGGATATGGATGAAACTTCTACTGAAAAATGGCCAGGGGGGATTAATTTCCCTTTAAATAGTGATGCTGATCTTGGATAGCGCTTATAGCACCTGAGGGTGCTATTTGCGCTATTTAGGCGCTATTTTGTGCTATTGGCTAACTTATTGAAAAGTTTTGTACTTTTTAGCACGTATACGATCCCTCAATAAACAAAAAGAATTTTAAAAGTATTTTAAAACTTTTGTTTGTGTTCTGGACGTCGATATAAAAAAATATTGCATAAATAGCGCATATAGCACAACGATAGCGCATCAAAGTGCTATAAGCGCTATTTTTTTTATAGGATTAAAAAATAGCGCTTATAGCACCCGAGGGTGCTATTTGCGCTATTTAGGCGCTATTTTGTGCTATTGGCTAATTTATTGAAAAGTTTTGCATTTTTTAGTAAGTATACGGTCCCTCAATAAATTAGAAAAATTTTAAAATTATTTTTAAATTTTTGTTTGTGTTCTAGTCGACGATACAAAAAAATAGCGCATATAGCACAACGATAGCGCATGACAGTGCTATAAGCGCTATTTTTGTCGTAGGCTTAAAAATAGCGCTTATTGCACCAGATGGTGCTATTTGCGCTATTCAGGCGCTTGGACGCTGCTTGGACTTGATTATTTTTATATTATTATGATTATTAACTCATTATTGCTTTAAACTATTTCTCGTTCTTTTCCTGCTTAACAAGTAAGTTATATATGTTTTTTGGTTATTTTCTTTAATGATCTGTTTTTAATAGAATATTAATATGCTGGAGAATACTTTATGAATCTTTTTACCCTTCTAGGGTTTCATTTTGCGTAACCAATAGGAGCGAAGAATGGAAAGTTATGTTGGGTAATTGCCTACAATTTTTACTAATAGGAGCGAGGGATGGAAAGCCCTACAAACCCAACCCCGGGGGGGTGGGGGGGTGGGCGCCTACTGAATCTTTTTACCATTCTAAGGGTTCATTTTGCGTAACCAATAGGACGAAGAATGGAAAGTAATGTTGGGTAATTGCCTACAATTTTGACTAATAGGCGCGAGGGATGGAAAGCCCTACAAACCCAACAACCGGGGGGGAGGGGGGGGTGGGCGCCTACTCAATAAATTAGCCAATAGCACAAAATAGCGCCTAATTAGCGCAAATAGCACCCTCAGGTGCTATAAGCGCTATTTTTTAAGCCTATGAAAAAAATAGCGCTTATAGCACTTTGATGCGCTATTTTTTAATATCCTTTATCAAAACACAAACTAAAAGTTTAAAAGAATTTTAAACATCTTAATTTTAATTGAGACATCTTATACGTACTAAAAAGTACAAAAGTTTTTCCTGTCGCTACCACAGTAGCGACAGGACCTTACGTTTGATTTGCCCTAGCGAATTACACGTGTTACGTGTAATCGCTTGGACAAAATTGTGTGTGTGTTTGTGTGTAAACTTACCGTTATGTGTGATCGTGTTTTGTATGTAAGCTGGCCAAGGCGGCCAGCTAGCCAACTTTTGTTGTTGTTGCTATTGGTGTTAGTTTCGTGGGTTACTGTAGGCCCAAAAATAGCAAACGGAGTGTTTTTTATTTAATTTTGGTGTTTTTTTATTTCCAAAGCACCCGACATTTTTTGTTTCAAAAACTATGGGATGGATTCAAGTAATTTTAAGTTTGTTTAGGTAGCTTATAAAACAGGTAAAATTCAGATAGCTTATAAAACAGGCAAAGCTCCACCAACTAATAAGTAAAATACAGCAGCTCAAAAATATTGAAAAACAACTAGCACTTCCCCCCACCCAGAATTTGCCAACTACCCACGTATGAGTTCCACCATGTAGCGGTATGAGCAAAAATAGTTAAAAGGGCCATGTTCTGCATGCGGCTATTCAATCAATGATGCCTGATTTAGGCTGTTTTTACCAGAATTTAACCGGTCTAAACCTGTCAGTGCCACACATTTCTGTGCTGTGAATTGCCAAAAAATTCCAAATTTAAGACATGACTTATGTAATAAATAACTAGCCCAAAAAAATTTTAAAAAGTTCCAAAAAATGTTTTGGGTCTGTATTCACCGATTTTTGCATGTTTATGTGTTATTGCGAGTTGCAAAATTTTATTATTCTTGCATTGAATGGTATAACAAAAAGTTTATAGTTGGTTACTGGTTGGTACTTCGTTACCAAAATAGCGAAGCTTTGCCCTAAAGAATTAAGTAGATTGCAACACTGTATCTTCCTACAGGAGTCTTACAGCCCTATGTCCCTTCAACCGACAAACTTACGAAATAATCACGCCACGATCTGAACTTCTACACTATTAGTGTCGATTATTTCGCAATTTGGTCAGCTGAACGGACATACGGCTATAGGCATAAATCGGCCCTAATGCCAGAAACCATTCCGAATATTAAAATATAGTGGGCAGCGACAGGTTTAACTTCCTTTGAAGCAAATTCTTCCAAGTGATTTAGCTTCTACCGAATATGATTTGCATTCAAAATTACTGATACTGGTGCAGACCGCAAGGCTGGTCGTGGCCATGGATAAGAACTCCATAAATTTTGCATGAAATTGCTGCTTGTTAATAAAATAGCCGATAGCACAAAATAGCGCCTAAATAGCGCAAATAGCACCCTCAGGTGCTATAAGCGCTATTTTTTAAGCCTATGAAAAAAATAGCGCTTATAGCACTTTGATGCGCTATCGTTTTGCTATATGCGCTATTTTTTAATATCGTCCATGAAAACATAAACAAAAAGTTTAAAAAAATGTTAAACTTCTTAGTTTTAATTGAGAGATCTTATACGTACTAAAAAGTACAAAAGTTTTCATTAAAATAGCCGATATCACAAAATAGCGCCCAAATAGCGCAAATAGCACCCTCAGGTGCTATAAGCGCTATTTTTTAAGCCTATGAAAAAATAGCGCTTATAGCACTTTGATGCGCTATCGTTTTGCTATATGCGCTATTTTTTAATATCGTCCATGAAAACATAAACAAAAAGTTTAAAAGAATGTTAAACTTCTTAATTTTAATTGAGAAATTTTATACGTACTAAAAAGTACAAAAGTTTTCATTAAAATAGCCGATAGCACAGAATATCGCCTAAATAGCGCAAATAGCACCCTCAGGTGCTATAAGCGCTATCGACTAAAATAAAATTTTATTTAAGTAAAAATAGCGCCTCCAGAAAAAAATAGCACCTGCCATGCGCTATTATAGCGCTGTGCTATTATAGCACTTTGATATTTTTCGGATTTTGAAATGTGCTGTAATTTGCCGAAAAAGCGCTATTTTCCGAAGCGCTATAGCCGCTATTTTAGGTGCTATATGCGCTATATAGCGCATATAGCGCTTGCGCTTATAGCACTTTGGTAGCGGGGGGCGGGACGGGGGGAGGGGGTGGGAAAGGGGGGGGAGGGGGTGGGAAAGGGGGGGGAGGGGGGGGGTACCTGTCGTAGCGTGTATAGCGCAAATAGCGGGGGGGGTGGGGGGGCGTTTTTTAGTTGGAAACAATAGTAGCGCATATAGCGCAAATAGCGCCTAGGGGTGGGGGGTGGCGTTTTTGAGCTGGAAACTATATGTAATAGCGCAAATAGCGCCTAGGGGTGGGGGGGGGTAAAATCTCGTGCTCGTGCACGCTTACACGCGACATCTACCCACTTACCTTATTCCTGCTCTCCCCATCACTCCTCACTGTAGTCGTAATCATTCTAAATAAACGACATAAAATTTTTAAAATAATAAACTACCTAGTTACCCAAGTCACACCATAAAATTATTTTTATATATAAAATCAAAAATATTCGCAATCAACTTACCCGTGGTCTTTGCTCCCTGTGTATAGTGCACATCACACCATGCACTCAATTTTTCTTCTTTGTGGCAGTGGCATTTATTATCGTAATAACCACGCCACGTAAATGCACGTTATCAAATCTCAATCGTAACAAAAATAATCACCTTATTTTTTGTAATCATTTTAATAAAAATAAAAATAAATAATTTTACCTAAAAATTTTATAAAATAATTTATTATTAAAAATTACCCCACCCCTTCCATCCCAAAGACATCTAATTTTGTATTAATAGTATTAATTGTTCATGTTAATACGGCTTATTTATGTGTTTTAGCTTTCCATTTAATTTCATTTTCCTCATTTGCCCGCAGTATGCCTTCCCCCTGATCCACCAATGCCCCCAGCACCCCCCAATCGACCTCTGCCCCCAGTATCCCCCCGGAGCCTATGGACAAACCGGACGCTACCGTAACCCCAGCCCCCTCGCACCCCCGAACTTCTGGAAGAATCCCCACCAACGACCCCACAAAGGAACACCCACGGTGCACCCCGACCCTCCACCACTACCCCCGTCCCTTCAACCGCCCCCATCCCCAATGTGAACTACATCCCACGACAACCAACTTTCATCGTACCAACCCCTGATCATTCCCCTTGGCCCCTTCGCCTTTAAATTTGCTAAACATTTATTTGAATTTATCCATTTCACCCAACTTGGTCTCCCCGCCCTGGCCCATTCCCTCCTCCACAATGTGACCGATTCCGACTCCCTGGACTCTTTCATCCAAACCCACCGCCACCATTATATCAACCGGAACGCCCCCTGGATTATAAACAGAAATTCTGTGTGGGTGGCCATTTGGCAGCACCTCACCGATCTCCTACCCCCATTTCATTCCCTCCTGTCCCAAGAAACCCTCCACCACATCTTTATTGGCCACCACCCCTTCTGGGCCTCCGCACTCACCGAAATCACCCCTGTCCCCTCCATTGACCACCCCGGCACCGACCGCTATGGACAGCGCCTGGATGAAGCCTCGGTTCAAATTGCCACGAATAGCCCTTCTCCCATTGACCTATCCACATGGTGCACCTCCCCCCAAATTTCCAGTCCCCCCGCCTCCTACCTCATTATCGGCGACGCCGACATCGCATTTTTGCAAGGTATTAAGTGCGGCGTCGTGATCTGCTCCCCAGACGCCCGCCTCAAGGACATTCCCTCCCTCCTCCGCCCCATGGACCTGTCCCAATTCTACCAGATGATTATTTGCTGTCTCACAACATCCCTCGAATCGCCCTCCCACAGCCCCGCATGAACCCCCCATGGACAAACGACCACCGCGTCAAGCCCCTACCGACAGTCCTACGATAATCGACCCTATCAGACCACCGTCCCATCGTATCGCTCCAGGACATTCAACGTCCTCGATGTCCACCCCAACCTGTGCCCCCCTCATGGCCCTGAACATCACTCAAAATGACCTCCCTTGTCCCAAGCCCGAGCCATTACCCCACCCCATGCTCAGAATCCAACCCCAATTGTGGCCCCTAAGTACCAAGTACCAACCCTATTTTCACTCCCGCCAAACCCAAAATATTCCTCTGACTTCTGACTTCGGATTTCGGACTGAAGTATGTTGTTGCCAGGGCCCGCGTCCCGCTACAGGCCCGCCGGGCCATTGCGGGGCGATGGTCCGGGGCCCGCGTGCCAGGTCGCAGCAGGCCCGGGGTCCGCGGATCGGCCCGGGGCAGGCCCAGGGCCCGCGAGTTAGCCAGACACAGACATCATTAAGTGAGAAAATGCATTGTTTGTGCTTCTGTGTGTAGTGCAAGTGCTTGCGCACTTGTAAAAATCAATATAGCGGCCCGCGGCCCGATACACGCCCGGCCAGAACTCTAGATCGGAGTTCAAATCTCGTTGAGGTTATTCTTTGTTTAAACATTTCAAAACTATATTTGTTGAATGTTCTGATAGTTTTTGTTCCACCTAGAGGTGGAACATTTGTTATAGGTTTTCGCTCCTATAACAGGAACGTTGCTTCATACGTAAAGTACGGTGTATGATTTGTATGTAATTTTAGCCCCTGCGCTGCCTGCTAGTTTTTTTTTGCATTTTAGGGGACATTGTTTTTTATGTTAGGGGACATTGCATTTTGTATTAAAAATTAAGTAATAAATAAGTGCTTATTAAATGATTGTCAAGTATCGCACTTGACGTAACTTTTAAATGAAAATGTGCGACTAATAACTTACTTAATTTTAAAATCACGAGCAGAATTTTATTTCGTTCTTCCATGCCCCCTTGTCATAATTTTGCAGCATGCATGCTCTCTATAGTCTGTGCGTGTGTGTGTATGTGTGTGTGTACTGTGTGTGGTAGGAAGTATGTGCATGCATGGTATGTATGTGCAGTCAAGTTTTCACAACGCCTTTCACAAAGTCGGCAGTCGGCACCGGAATGTTTCAGTAGCAATATAATAGTTATAGTGCTGCTGAAACAAAGTCAACTATCGCTTCTTGAGCTGTACTGCTCTGATCAAGGCGACTACGATGCTACCTACAGCTGCTGTATCAAGCAGCTATAAACCATGTTTACCTGAGCTTTTTGCCCGCTACTCAGCAGCTCAGAAAAAAGTTCCAGCTTTCTTCAGCTGCTCCAGCCTTGCGCGGGTGTTGGAGCATCGGGACAAATGCAGAATTTGCCGAAAAAAACCTGTAGACTAGGCACTATTCTGGCTTTGTACAAGCTATGAAGTTTAGTTTTACCTTCAGTGTTTATTTAGAAAGGAAATTAATTATTATTGCAGACAGGTGAAAGTAAAAAATATGTAACTATTCAGTGTATATATTATTAGGTCGTGATCATCTCCGGGTAGGAACCTTGCTCCTTTTAGGGGCAACTTGTTTACTTTAAAATGTTTTCATAGTTTACCGTAAGACTTTGAAGTGTCTCAGCAGTACAAGTGCGCAAAAATCGGAATGTGAAAATAATTTTATCCACAAATAATGGCCGCGTTTGATATTTTCCCCGAAATATTGATACTCGCCTCACAATGTATCCACTTTTCACTCAGTGAGCTTGTTGCATTATTATAGCTATCTTAGATTAACGCACGATTTCCGTTCGTTATTTTTAGTTGTATACTTGTATAGTAAATTTTGAATATTTTTGTTTTTATTTTGTTTAATTTTTATAGTTTTTGTGTCGTAAAAATTTAATTATTTAATTTAAAATTTAATTAGCTCTTTCTCAGGTCAGTGGCCGTAGTGTTTGTGACCGGTCGGAATTTGCGGCCGGCCGGCCAGCCGAAAAAACCCGGTGCCGGCCGGCCGGCCAGCTAAAATCAGCCGACCGGCCGGCCGGTCAAAATCGGTAAACTTTGTAGCAACAGTCTAATTGTTCGAGGTGTCAGAGTTTTGGTATTGCTTGGGAGTTTTGCCTTAATATTTAATGTTTTACTTTGTTTTTTTACACTTTACCTAAACAATTTTATTCTTTTCACCCTTCACCAAAAGTTTTGAATGATAGTATCCTCCTGCAAATTTAGTATGGCCTCTAGCCAAATTCAACCTGCTAAGGGGAAAGGAGTCTGCTCGTCTAGCAGTGCCCTGTCGCGCTAATGATCTGATGCGAACTAAAAAATTCAGTATTTTTGGTATAACACCGTGACTTAATATCGCATCAAAATGCATCAAAACCAAAATTTTTGTCACATCAAATCAATTGAAAATTTAGGTTCTCACATTAAATCAAATCAATTGCTTTTCAGAATGGCTGCATCAAATCAAAACTAATGAACTAACTCAAATGAAAAACGTCACATCAAAACAATCCTAACTCACAGTAATATATAAATGATAAATTGTGAAAATCTACAAGATTATTTTGAAATCTAAAAAACGTATAAATCTTTATTTTTCTTTTTGCTTATTTATTGAAAAAAATTGTGCGCCGAGTGTCGACACGCTATGACTTTACGACATAACGTTGTGTATGTATGTTTCTACATTGGGTACTTCACAAGCTGGCCAATCTGATATCACGCTCGTTTTGCTGATGTCCCTTTGCATATCGCGCTCCTTTTGTAAACTATGAACAAAAACTGCTTTGGCAACACTAACACCTTACGAAAATATACGAAACTTGTGACGAATCAGGCTATATTTCGTAATAAAATTATGTGCAAATCATGAAAGCTTACATAAAACCATAGTTTAGTAAAACCACCTTTGTGAAATCCACCCAGGTTTAAAACCAAAATTTATACTAATACTAATTTTGTGCCAGACTTTAGTGTCAAGCCTCACGTTGAGTGTGTGGTGGACCATGGGTCGAAAATGTTGACCCACGTCCACCCCTGAGCCCGCCCCATTCATTACTTCGTGTTGCACTATTATGGTAACAGACCAAAATTTTTGCCGAAACAAAACAAACTGTTTTTACTAATCAGCACAAAACAGACAACAAAACAATTATAAACAAAATTACAAAAACATCTTAATAGATTACATTATTCTCTAATATGATGTGTACTACTAAACGTGAATAATATGACATCTCTCAATAGTATAAATCGACTACTGATTTTGGTTTATATCCTGAGTAATGACTAATGAGTATTGAAAAATTTAAAAGTATATTCGTTGAATGAACGACAAACACATGGGATGAATTTCATAAACGTGGTTTTACTAAACCATGGTCTTATATTTACGCACGTTTTTTTATTTATTACGATTTGCATATTATCATTTCAATACGAAATATTGCCTAATTCGTTGGAACTTTTCGTAAATTTTCTGAAACAGTGGTTTTAGTTCAGTTAAAATTCCAGCAGAACAGAAACTTTTCAACAGAGATGTCAGCTGAGCTATGACCACGGTTCAGAAAATCTCCGAAAATAAGAAACGAAGGCAATATTCGCGATGGATGAAATTATGTGTAGTGTTGGTGACCGGCCGCGTAAGCCGCCGGCCGGCTCCGGTTTCAGAAAATCTACGAAATTAAAAACGAAGGCAATATTTCGCGATGAATGAAATTTTATGTGCAAATCATGTAAGTAGTTAAAACCTTGGTTAAATAAAAACAACTTTGTGAAATCCACCCATGGGGTTCGCCGTTCGTATACAAAAAAGAACTTACTGAAAATTGATGAATTGAAAAAATTAAATGAATAACTACCGATCCGTTGCAATTGCAAATCGAACGAAAAAGCTAGATTATAAGACCGAAATATCAAACAAGGATCGCACTTGATAACAGGTATCTTACACGAGAAAAACGTTTGAAAGACTTTTTAGTCAAAAAACACAGCACAAGCCCAGTAATTAGGATTTATATCAAACTTTGTCACATTCATTCGGTCAGAACTCAGAAGTCAGAAGAGAGCAAAAACCACAAAAAGTTTGGTCTAAGTAGATAAGCTTAGGCTAAAAAATATAACATTTTTTCTTCAAAATTATAATCATTCACAGTTTATAGCTATATCCGTTTTGTCTACAACTGTAAAAAACGACAGTCGCCATACAAAAAAGTAAACATAGTAGCGTGATCACTGTGTAACCTTCCGGTTTCCTACCAATGGCTGTAACGCATCGAAGATATAGCTGCAAAAAATTTACATCAAACATTTCATTTTTTGGCTACAATATCATAAAAAAACTATCTAAAAAAATTTGCACTTGATTTTCAAGTAGTCATTCTTTCGCTGCAGTTCATATCTGTTTCATAAATAATTAATCAAATCATTCATCTATTATGCAACAAAATGTAATTAACAGATAGCAAGTATAAACTCAATATTAACTGACTAGATATGACAATAATACAAATTAATAGTAAACGCGAGAGCTGGCATTCAAATAACACAACAGGAGGGCACACAAGTGATAAGAGTGTACAAATACGCAGTCACAAGTCATCAGAGTATTACTGTAGTAAAATCACAACTATTGACATTCATTGGCTCAGTCTATTTTTTCATGAGATTCATCTGAAATAGAATTAAAGTAAGTCAAATAATTATTTTAAAAATAACAAAGTACTGTAAAAAATAAATGCCATTTACCCAATATTTATGTAAGAGTGACCCCAATTTGTCAAATGGCCTGCAAGGAATCCGAATTTATGGGGATGTTTTCAAAAAAGCCTGGAAGCTTACGTCAAAAATGGCATACTTTTTTAAAAATCCGTTAAATTGGGTGTCGACAAGCCATTGGAAATAATATTTACTCTATAATGACTAGCTTTACCTTCTAGTTCTGAATCTGAGTCTCGGAAATATTCTTGCTGATTATTTTCGTCACTGAGATCAGCTGAGCAGAGAGAGTAGCAGATGATGGACAACAGGCCTAGCGGCAAGCCGAACAGACAGATGCACAGCAAGGGCTGGTTCGTGAACATCGACTTAAACACCATTAATTTTATATTATTTTAAAAACCTAGTTTTTTTGCTGACTCAAAAATCTACGACCTTTGGTTATTAGACTCACGTTCTAAGGGCTATCTAATCATACTTCTGAAATTGAGAAAGTACACTGAAGGACACATTAAACTATCACTCTAATAGCTTAACTTAAAAGCCTAAAAACATACCAATGAGTGTAATAATTTTTCCGGATTTAAGGTGGTAGTGTCGCCAAAGCAGTTTTGCTCATAGTTTGCAAAAAGACAGCGTCTTGCTTTGAAATTGTACCTTCACAGAGAAACTAGTAAAATGCTATATGGTGTCAAATAATTACTGCCACACACTAAACTACCAATATCTACCAATATTTTGAACCAATCACCATTTGTAAGCCAGACATCACACAATAGGGACATAAAAGTTAGAAAAATCAAGCCAGATACCAGATTGGCCAGCTTGTGAAGTACATAGAATGTTTTGACGCACAATTTTTTGCAATAAATAAGAAAAAATAAAAATGAAGGTACGTTTTTCTTTTGATTTCACAATAAGCGGCTAAATTTTTCACAATTTAATATCATTATTGCTGTGAGTACTTCACAGTTTACGCACCGTTCTACAGTTCTAACAAGTACTAACTAGTCCGCAACCACTCAAGCAATTTGCACTAAATTTTGTGTGCATAAACTAGAGCATCATGTGCTTTTAGGTTGTGTAATGAATCTAAACAAAAAGTTTTATAATATTGTGACGACATTTTCGAATGTGAATAGGTTTTCAAAACGTCATTTTTCCGACTTTGCGACTTCACTGCTAACTGTATGCTGCATCAATTCTGCTGAAACTTGACGAAAATATTTGCCGTACCACATATTTTTAGAATATATAAAGAACAGTGTCTTGTCTTTCACTGAAAAAGTTTTACAGTCGCGCAAAATCGACTGCTTTCGCGACACTACCCCCTTAAAGACCGGATATTCACACAAAACACGTTACATTATTATTATTAAATTATTAAAAACGCGTAACAGCCTTTACTTTGTTTTTTCGTCAACAAATTAGCATTTCCGGTATTATTAACCTTACAGTTTTCACATGGTACTCTACTGTATTGGAGCAAATTAAGCAAAACTGCTTACGTGAACAGTAGAATAAGCTTCAAAGCCTGCACGCTTGACCCGTTGCACTATGCTTTTACCACCAAATTTCTAAAAAAAAACAAGAACAAGGTTGTAAATTTCTTAAAAAAGCCAATAGACATAGTTGTTCCAAAAAGAAAAATCCCTATTTTCAACTTTTCGGGTCGTCCTGTGCTACACATAAGTCGGATCTATTAATGCTCACAGCTGTTACAACGGCCATCTTTCGCCTAACTGTTGCACTAATAAAATGGATTCTAACTACTCACGTTTCTGAGTAATAAGCCTTGAAACCTCCGCGGAAAAAACCCTATGCGGGGAAAAAACCCAAATGCGGGGAAAAAACCCCTATCACTTTTTTCGGTTGTTGGGTTGCCGACCAGTTGCGAAGCAAAGGCAACCCTTTTGTATCTGAATCCCTCCACGTTTTATGTTACCACTTTTTTGAATGAAATACTCTGTGGATGTGAATCAAACTTTGGTGGAAGGGTTCCCCACTTGAGTGATTGTGCCCCCCACTTCGGTGAACCCGTGACCTCACGGGGGGCCGGGTCACGTGACCCTCAAAATGAGGGGGTCCTCAGGGGTCAAATTTTCGAAATTGGAATTTTGACGTCCCTAGGGGTAATTTGGGCCCCGGAACACGAATCCGAGGTCCATTTTCGTCTAGGACCCCTCGGGACCCTTCCATGACCCCCCTAGGGCACCATGCCCAGGGGGTCCCCAGGGGTCAAATTTTCGAAATTGGGATTTTGACGTCCCTAGGGGTAATTTGGGCTCCAAAACTGTTTTGCCCAATCTAGAGGGTTCTTTGCCTAATCTAGAGAGTCCTTTACCTAAAACAGAGGGTCCTTTGCCTAGAATAGAGGCTCTTTTGCTAGAATAGAGGGTCTTTTAACACCGGTCGGCAACCCATTGATGTCAACCGACTTGTTCTATTAGCAGTGAGTATAAACTCAATTTCATCGTGTTCTACAAATCTTAGGCTGCAATGGACTAAAAAACCCGATTCTACGACACTTATGTGACTCACTTCTTCAAAAATCGACCCTTTTTTGGCAGAAATGACTTCTGCCCAAATATGCATTTTTTTCACTATTTAAAACATTAAAAACAGATTTTTGCGCTTATTACGTTAGAAACGGTGGACAAACACCGCCAGCGTCTACCATTCTTGGATTTAAGGGGTAAGCAGCAGCTAAAGCCTGAATATTCCAAAAAATGCCAAATTTTGG
>JASANF010004948.1:0-15640 GCA_030248245.1 Trissonchulus sp. WLG1_4
AAAAAGAGCGAAAGTCCGTGAATTTTGGGGGGTCCCCGGGGGTATCTCAGAAAATACTTGACCGATCCGGCTGAAATTTTGCCAGCACTTAGGTATTGCCAAGGGGTATACACACACAAAATTTCGTGTAAAAAGCTTTTCTATATTTTGAGCTACAAAAAGTTCAAATTCTCAAAATCCGCAATAGTGCTAAATTTTCCTATTCTAGGGTTGGGCGCTATCGCGCCAACCCTGATAAGGCTGTACGTAGACAGACGATATAACTTCAAATAAATTTTGCAATTCACTAATAAACACAAGCTACTACTAAACCACCTAACATAATAATATGGCGCCTACCTGTTGCACAAGTGAAATGGCTATATATAATTTTGTCGGCGTCCGGATTCAGATCAACAAACATTTTTAGGATAAACTCTCTAGCCGCTATAGCATCCCGTGGAGGACCTGAAACCAGCAGAATTCGTACAATCTTCGCAATTGTTCAATTTCTTAAAAAAACAGCTGACTAATTGACCACATAGTAGGCACTAACACAGCACGATGATTTCAACCAGTTCCTTAGCAGCATCATAGAATAACTGTACCACAGTAAAATCTTATATACGTGTAACCTATCCACAACAGTGACCCTTTGGAAACTGGCCTACTTACGACGTCAAAACATTGCACTGTTATGCAGGAGTTGCAATACATATTATATTGTAAGTGGCCGAGAACTAGTGAACGTTCACTTGTCAACATTAGTGCAACTTCCTTAATACTAGTGATATTAAATGATATTATTATCGATTGATAACTGATAAAAAACATTGATAATAAAAGTAAGCCCCCTTTAGCAACAGCATGAGTTCAGTAACAATTTCAGCAATTAATGACAAAACAAATACAAAATATTGGGGGCGTGACGTACCGTCATACTCGGGAAAATAATCAACTAAATGACTGTGCATAATCTTTTCCTCTAAAAGGTCCTTTTTATTTAGGAAAAGAATAACAGAAGAGCTCTGGAACCAGGGGTAGGTGATGATCGTCCGAAACAAGGCTTTGCTTTCTTCCATACGATTCTGTAAAGAAAACAAAAAATCCTCAAAAAAGCCACAAAAACCAAGCTAATTTTGCACTTTATAAGGTTTACAAAATGTAGTCGAAAATACAGACTAAGAATAATGTTAATTATCAACCATCAAGTAAGCAAAAAATAGCTCAATCTGTCTTAACATGATAAAACACACTTTCTAACAAAACATTTACCAACAATAAAGTCTTACCAAAACTTTCTGAACCGTGAAACAAAGCCATACGCGTGATTTCAATGCGAAAAAACAAATTTCAGCCATCAAGAGTATTGCAAGTCGTCGCGAAAATCACACCACCTAATTTGTCTCAAGGTTCAGAAATTTTTGGTTCGACTTTAGTAATGCCACAGCAATTAGTAGTCTTACTTCATTATCGCATTCGACTAGAACTTGGTCATACTCGGAGAGAGCCACGAGGAACATAATGGACGTGACGTTCTCGAAGCAATGGATCCATTTCCGACGCTCCGACCTTTGGCCACCCACGTCAACCATTCTAAAACAGAACACTGGCATTAATACAATGGACTCCACCAATAAGCAATAAGCAAATAGAAATAAACTTGATAAAAAACAAATAATGAACTTGTTTAAACGTATGAATTAAGGGATTAATTAATTAATGAAGGGATCAATAATTAAGGTAAAGCTTTGCTATAAAGCTTAAGCTACTAGTGGTTAGTTTTTTAAAATAAATCCAATGCAAAAAAACAAGGAGCTCAGGTAGATACCAGTTTACTCGCGTCAAAGGCGGAATAAAACAGCTGCCTGTGTTGGGCTAGAAAAAAATAATGTCGGCTTACCTAAAAATAATCTGTTCTAGATCAAAGGGATATTCGATGATTCCAGTGGTAGGAACCCTGACACGAAGAATATCTTGCTCCGTGGGGAGATAGTCCGGCAACGCTAGACGATCTATGTCACTAAGGTAGCTAAAACAACACAACATAAATATCAACTGCGTTCACATTTTATACTGCTATTTTACACATATACTGCTATCAGGTTATGTCAATGGTAAAATATTTACTTAATTTCAAAACTCTAAACAGCTAAGTACTAAGCAGTTTTACAGTGCTGCTTGACTCAGTCTTACCGAAAAACAACCACTATCTCCAACATATAGTATATATGCACACTGCACCTCCTCATGAGCCTCCGACGATTGGAATAGAAGTACTCAGAACTGACAAACATTGAAATGAAACTGGAATGGAATTTCGAAAATAGCAAAAGCTTTCCTATCGTTATCGTAAGACGTAAACACTAAACTCGTAGCAAGCCCTGACGTTGAGTGATGATGACACAGATAAAAATAATACACGCTTTACTACTAATTTCGGAAGACTCTAAAGCTCATTGATCAGAAAACCATACAGATAATGAACGCACTATTTGGCTGAGTCAGTGAGCTGATATTCTCTTCGGCGGTCGTAGACACTTTGCAAGCCAGAGTCCGCCCAGAGATCTTTGACATAGGAAACATAGGGCTCGTCGAAGGTCGTCACACTCTCGTAGTCAATCGCCCTTACTACGTTAGCCTTTTCCTGAAACACACCAAAACAAACAATATGAATGAGGACTAAAGGGGGAGTCCCAATTTCTATGCAAAATCGATTAAAGGGTCCAGAATATGCGGAGAAAATGGCATTTTTAGCAAATTTTGCAAAATTTCGAGTATATCTGGTCGATTAGGGAGGCGAAGCTCCTCCAAATTACTATACACACAGCACCGGTTCACACTTGTCCTTAAGGGCATAAGGCTAGAATTTTTTGTCAGCTGGTGCGAAGCATTTCCATTAACTGTTCGCATACCACATGAACTTGATCCAACGTTCTGCGCCCAACACATCATTTGACCAGCTAGTTTAGTTTTTTTACATGGCTTATGGATAACACGACAGAACAATGAAAGGACGAGTATGAACCGGTCTACAGGGGAGGGAGGGTGCGGTTTGCGTACTTCGTTGGCAGGGTCACCATAGGGGACCTTGAGCGTGTCCATAGCCCGAATCATAGCCTGCATGGCCATAAAGACATTCTGGTAGACCAGGCGGATGTGGTTGCGCTTGTCCTCGTCTGAGTAGCCAGAACCATGGATTATGCGCATCTGCTTGATGAACGTCGACTTCCCTGATTCACCCGTGCCTGCAACACACAACACTATGACTAATCTGATGGATAGATTACTTACACAAATAAACTTCTGTTAACCTACCTCAACTTTGAGTATTTTGTATTAAACATGTCTTATATATCTACAGGCGTCAATTTAGGATTCAGTATGGTATGTATATACTATGTAGTATACTTAGTGTACTTAGCGTATACTATCTAGTATATTAGCGTAAAAATAGCGATTTTTGAATAATTTGTCCAAACGTGACCATAATTTAGGTAAAAATCGCATAAATATAACGAAAATGACTAAATGAGTAATGACTGTATTAACGAGCATCGTACACAAATTTTGCTAGCCCTTGTATATACCTTATTGGCTCTGAGTTTTCTTGCCCTTGTGGCTTGTACCAAAATAAAAAATCTGGGGGGTCCCGAACCCCCCTCCCGTGTTAAACTGCTCACTACTCAGATTTTCTCAAAAGTATACTGTTTACACAGTACACACACGTAACTAGTATATAACTACTCAATCAGTTGCAGCCTTGCAGGGGTCTGGGGGCGGCAGCCGGAAAAAAATTGGGGGAAATTTTTGAGGCTTTGAGAATTGCTTAGGCCAAATTTGGTCAGTTGGAAACGCATAAGAAAAATTTTTGGCCGGACCATAAAAACCAATGGGGGACCACTGTTTAAAATTTCAGTAGGAAAAAAATTCGGGGGGAGGGGGGGGGGCACCGCCCCTGCTACAGATATACCAATTCAACGACCAATTCACAGATTTTGTTGGTACTGGGTGTACATATACGTATATACCTGTATAATTTACGTAAATAATAACTCACTCAGCTAAATCCGACATGACGCCTAAACCTTATATATACCTACTTTTCGAATTCAGACGTACGTATATAAATTATATAAGCAGTATATATACCACCTACCACTTTTTCTAAGCACCAGGAGGCTTTTACTACAAAGACAACTCATTCATTGTCCTTCATTTATATAGCTAAAGCGTATATACAACAGAAAAAAATGCTAATATAAAAAAACAAAAAAAAATTCAAAACTTAACCCCCCACCCGATCAAAGTCTACTAGGACCGCCGGGTGGTTATGTATATACATACATATAAAGACTATGTACGACAGTACGTATAGACATATATACGTAACATGTAACAGCTACCCCACCACAACAGTATATATATAATACATCAAGAAATATTTGTATATCATGTTCGATGTTCACCCTTTTTAACTGTTATTCATTATTACCAATATATATATATACTCATTCATTTTTGCGCTCCATGGAAAACATGATCTTAAATTAGCAACAAAGTATAATAATAAGCCGATAGTTTCACGTTAATGATAAACAGTATACAAGCAGCTTATCCACAAACGTCATGTCAACAAAAACAGAAAATATCGTAAAGTAATATGTATATGTACACAAGATAGTCGTTCTCGTAAGTAGATTTTTCAAGGTTTTTAATTTATGTCAGTGTAAAAAATCAGTAAATAATTTATTTACGGTTTTAACTCATATATATATACATATATATTAGGGATGTCGCGGATGTGACTTTTTTGACATCCGCGGATGCGGATGCGAATGCGGATGTTGACTTCCGACATCCGCGCGGATGCGGATGCGGATCTTTTTAGAATACGTTCTAAACAAATTATGAGCCGAATTTTTGAAAAAATTTTCACCAAAAAATACATATTATACTAGAAATAGCAAGTATGAATGCAAGAATGCAAGTACTAACGAATGAGACTTAGATAAAACAGTTGTGCATTCATTATACATATCGTAATCTTCTAAGCCATGCGCCGCCAGCAACAGTTTGTTGAAAACGCTATTGGTTAACTCTATGCCAACTCAAAGGCTATCGGCGTGACCCTCTGGCAACTTGCTTTTGGTTTAGGTTGGTGTATAATCACTAAACGTACTCTGTCAATTCTTTCTAATCTACGAAAGCATGCAAGTAAAAACCTGATAATATTGTTTTGACTTTGACAATATATACTTATTGCTTTACAAGTTTGTAGACTAGTCTCTCTCAAACATGCAAAACTTAGTTCGAATATGCCAGCTATATCAAATATTTTTGAAGCCTACTTTAGAAAAGAGCGAATTGCAACCAACAATGAGGTGAAAAAGCTTAAAGTAAAGTTTCATCCACCGTTTTAAGAGCAAAAATATTGGTATATACATGCACAAAAATCAAAATTGTCGTCTGATTTTCTACATTTTTAGTAAATTTTGCCGAATCTGCAACATCCGCACATCCGCATTAAATTTTTGCGGATGCGGATGCGGATGTCAAAAAGTTGCGGATCATCCGCGGATGCGGATGCGGATATCCGCGACACTTGCCATATATCTATATATATATATATATATATATATATATATATATATATATATATATATATATATATATATATATATATATATATATATATATATATATATTATATACATATATATATAATATATATATAATATATACCGTGAAAGTGTAAAACCACAAAGGCTCAAAAACTTACAAGATATATTTAGTGCAACAACTACACGCAAAAAGTTTTGTTGCACTAATTTATATATGCTGTGTGAGGGTGTGAACTGCACTGTATACATTATGTGCATGGTATGTGAATATATATGTGTACATTTCTGCTGCGATTCGTTTAACTTCTTTAGTTTATGTCCAACACACCACGCCGCAACAGGCTGACCCTGAAATGACAGAAAATCCCACCCACACTGTCATACGTACACTGAGATCCACCCACAATGGTTTTTTGTTACATAAAGAACGCCAGTGTATCTGTAACCGAATTCTGTTCACCCAATGTTTCAAGATCATGTGCTTATATATATATATTATATATGCATATATATATATATATATATATATGTGTGTGTGTGTGTGTGTTTGATATAGTGCGTGTATGTGTGGCGTGTGCGTGTGTGTAGACCGGGCAAGCGGCTCCTCTGAAAGACAACCGTTCCAGAGGCCGTAATCAATATTAAAGCATGCTGACTGCATACAGAGCCTAAACAGATATACGTACAGAAGAAACGCGACGGTACATATTAGCTGGCTAGCCATATAAGCCCAGGCCCGGTCGGGTCCGCGCGCTCAAGAAACGAAACGACACTGCTACGTATCTTCCATAAAACCATGCGCGTATACGCACACACATACCACGCCGCACACACACACGCCCATATCTCTTCCTGTGCTCTCCACGCATATGTGGAACAGGGCAGAGGACTCCAGCAGCAGTAGCAGTAGCAGACAGGAGCGTAGAGAGAGCCTTGGCAGCCCGGCCGTGCTACATGCATGCTTTTCTAGGCCAGCCAGCCCAACAGCAAGCACCAACACAACAGGCAGGCAGGGCAGGCACTCACAGCCAGCCAGATCCAATGCACTTGTGCCTGCCTGCCCGCCCGAGACGACGTGCTACTGCCACTACGTACTACACGCGTGCTCGTACGTACGGCCATGCACACTAGCTACACCCTGTGGTATTCGTCCCACACACACACGCACACACATGCGTAGTGCGTGTGTGTGTCCAAAAGCAAACAACGTACGTACGCAAGGCCATGTACTATGAAGCGTACGACAGAATGCGCTGTTGCGTATAGTGGTGTAAGCCTGGAGCTGAACCAGACACCGTAGTAGTTTGAGGATGCTCAGTGCTTATTTTTTAGCTCACAAGGTATACATATATACGTATATATACGTATACATACGCACGTCCATGAATTACTAAAGCTAGTAATCAGCAACGCTTACTAACAAAAATATACATTTACTCATTATATACGCTCGTATGCCTAAAGTCAGTGATATTCATGAAAAACAAAAGAATGTCAAAACAGTAAGTGGCTAAATAGATCAAAGTAGCAGCAAAATAACCATGAATGAACTTGAAAAAGTGTAACACTAATGTAAACAATGAAAATATGAATGATTTAAAAAGTGGATTTATTAATCAAATACGAACAATCACAATCAGGGGTGGACGCGGGTCACAATTTTCGACCCGTAACCCAGCATTTCAGGATATATACCATACCACATGCTTGATTGTTTTTAGCTGATGCCCAAGTCTAATTTCCATACTGCATATCAATCTGTTACAGGTTTTTTCAAAAAATTTTGCGTGCATAATTGTGCAAAATTTTAACTTTAGTATGCAAAATTTTATTCTTTTGTGCAAACTGTGTAAATGCGTTTTCGTTCCCTATATAAAAGCAAATATACATTCCATTACAAATTTACATTCTATTTCCAACTTCAAGATTCGCGTTAACCTAATGAAACATAGCAGCCAATACTAAAATAAATACCAAACACATCGCAACCGTCAGTGACGACTGATGCCAATTTATGGAGGGGGCTGCGTCTGGCGGCGTCAGCCCCCAGAATTTTTTTGCATTACAAACAGTGCATTCTGCGCTTATTACAGGACAGTCGGGCACTGCGCATTATTGTGCAAAATTTAAAAAAATTGTGCAGTTGCACAGGGTTTTGCACAAAAAACCCTGATCTGTATATGAGGCCAGATTCACACTGGAATATACTTGCAAAAGCACAGGCCCAACCAATCAAATTAAGGCCCGCCAGTTCAACATCTTTTCCATTCAGAAGTTGTATTTTCGTCAAAGTTCTGATACTTTGTCTGGCAATTTTATGGAAAAGAGAAACTATTTGATTTCTATTTTCCAAAATACGCTGATATTGTGGTGGACTTTCCACAAAAATTTGCCGGCTTCTGCAACTTGACCGAGCGCAAATAATTAAAATGGACTGAGTCTGAGCCCCAATATTTTAGTGCATGGCATGTGACAACATCAAGGTTGTGAAAACTACGCAGTACGCACTAGAGTTCGCAAGCGGGTCGGGTCGGGTCGGGTTGAGATTTCCCGACCCGCGGGTTGAGCGGGTCAGTTCGGGTCAAAAATTTGGGTATAAATCAGGGTTGGCAGTCTCGGTCTCGGTCTCGGTCTCGTAAAAAACCCGAGACTAGGCTGGTCTCGGTCTCGGTCTCGGTCTCGGTCTCGGTAGGAAAACCGAGACCTGCCATAGGGTGGTCTCGGTATTTCAGATGAGACTTGAAGTTTTCAAAATTTTCCAACATCACAAAGATTTTTTTTTGCAATTTAAGTTTTCAAATGGAATGCCAAGCATGAAATGGTCAAAACTGTCTGCTGCAGAGTGCAGAATAATGTTAGTTCACCGGCAAACTCTGGCTAACTTCAAGTTTAAACTTTGTATATCAAGCTAGCTTTTATATTAAAGTTTGAGCTAAAATGGCTTGTCTGACTTAGCGATGTTGCATTTGTATGCGGAACCTCTTATGTTAAACAGTAAAAATACTAACCATCATTTATATACCAAATAGTGCTAACTTCGTAGCTGATTTGTAATTAAAAATTTGCTAGCTTCTGCGACTTTACTAATCTCGAATTGGGTGGCAGTTTAATTGAATTTCTTAAGCCCCAACCTCTCATGCATGTCAAAACATTAAGTATCTGAAAAAACCTAAGTACAATCAAATGCTTTTTGGGATATGGGGTGGTTGGGGCATCAAACCTTCCCCCCACATAACTGTGTCAGCGTGAGAAACTTTTCTGGTCCGTGATGTCTGCTATCAGAACTTTTGATAGTAGCACTACTGCACCAGCACGGACGATTCTATCTGGCACCTGAGTCAGCCTGCAAAAGTGCCAATATATGTATGCAATGCACTATAAATTGTGGTATACGAAGAAGTTGCGAAACTTTTAAAAAAATAACCAAAAGTTGACAAAATAGCGGGAAAATAATCCTGTTCTCCGGTTCCAATGTTAAGATTCACGCAACTTCGCAAGTCATACACTCATACAACCTAACCTAATGGTCACTTTTTTGTACCTTAATAACTAATTTTTCACGTTTCAAAGTATCTCAAATTTTTAAAATTGAAACTTGAAAAAAGGTCCCCCAAGGGCTGGTCTCGGTCTCGGAGGTCTCGTTTCGGTGGTCTCGGTTGCCTGGTCTCGGTCTCGGTCTCGGTCTCGGTTGCAAACCCGAGACTTGCCAACCCTGGTATAAATCCTAGATTTGACGTTAAATTTTGCCATTTTGACGGTTTTCTCGAGCTAATGGACTCTAGCACAATGACTAGTACTAGACTGGAGATTCGCGGAGCGTATTACCTACATATCACGAAAAACTAACAACAGAAAATTGACAAGAAAGTTTTGTATTTGAGAGTTTGTATAGCAGCTTGACCAAAAGTCGGGTTGGTTCGGGTCGGGTCGGGTCGGGTTGGAATCTATGTCGGGTCAAAAAATGTCGACCCGTTGCGAACTCTAGTACGCACAGCGCATTTTTTGGGTCATGGCCGGGGTGACTAAGCATCAAACCTTCCACGCACCATCCACATAACTGGGTCGGCAAAAGAAACTCTATTGATACTATTAACACCTGTTTCACACGAGGTGGATTTTCCCCACGGGCATACATGTGTAGTTGGGGGGGATGGGGGGGGGGTAAGACCGCCAAAATTCGGTCCAGAGGGAGGGAGGGGGGGTCCCGCCAGGGGGAAAAGAGGGGGGAGAGGGTCCCGGCGGGAGTAAAATTTTGGCCGAAATTAGAAAAAATAGCATTTTTTCGTAAAATTTAAGCGATTTTTACCGAAATTTTCGCCAAAAATTGTCAAAATCGGTGTTTCTTGGTCAAAAAAGGTAAAAATCGCGTCATTTTGGGGAGGGATGGGGGTCAAAAATGAGTTGACGCAGGGGAGGGGGGGGTCCCACCAAAGGGGGGGAGGGGTACCCAAAATTTCGGTGCTGTTACATGTATGCCCATGGGGATCCCCGTGGGAGTTCCCACTAGTCTTGGCACGAGAGTTCGGGTTCGGGTACGGTTCGGGTTATTTTTTCAGTTCGGGTTCAGGTACAAGTCAGTTAGGGGACGCAAAAAGTGGTTTGGGTACCTAAATTTTTGGAATAAATTACTAAATTTATAAACCAATCTTTTCAAATTTCTAAAAATTATAAACATTTTTAGTACGATAAACCCTAGAATGAACTTCACATTTTTCAAATAATCCCAATAATTTTTTTAATTTATGCTGCTTTCCTCACAAGTGTTAGTGACTAGTGTGCGTGTGATCTCAAATTGTTAGAATTCAAGCTGAGGAATGAAACTAAATCAGCCCTAGGCCTGAAATCTATTGAGCCCTATTCGTGCGAATAATTCGTGAGCACCAGCATTCGAAGTTTCAAAAAATTTCCCATTTTTTTCTGGGGGCTGCCGCCCTAGACCCCTGTCACTACATAACAGTGTTTTCAGCTCGACTTTTAGTTCTGATGCTTTCGGCTGGTCAAAATTAGTACAATGTTTGCGCAATATGTGCTGTTATCTAGCAAATATTTGTGTTAAAATAGCAGTAAATAAAAGTCCATTCTATTATGTACAAAAAGTCGAGTCATTCCCCCTAAAGTTTTTCCTACGCCACTAATATACGACTAGATTACAGGGGTCGGAGGCGGTACCCCCAAAAGCTAAATGGCATTGTAATATCGTATCTTCTACGAAGTGCAATCTTTACATCACTCGTAACATGAAGCAATTTATGAAGTTTTATGAAGCTAAGCGATTTAAAACTGTTTACGGCAAAAATTTTCGAGCAAATATCGGCTTTTTAAACGAAAATACCCCCATGCACCTCCACCTACACGTGCTTTTTCATCCAAAGCGGAAAAGCTGAAGCTGAATAGGAATTGATAAAACCTGAAACTTACTTTTTTTGCTGACTATTCGCTTTACTCAACGTTAAATACTAAAACTAGTAAGGAAAAATGCCCTTGTCGGGGGGCTCCTTGGGTAGAATACATACATGTACAGTGTACACAGGATCTCGGTCTGGGGGGGCTTGTCCCGCGGAATTTTAGAAATTTTAGGGGGGCTTGTCCCGACGTTTTAGGGGCTTGAGCGGACAAAAACGCAAAAATTTCGAATTTTTGCCGAAAAAATGCAAATTTAGGGCTAAATTTGGCTATTTTTAGCCATTTTTTCGCTTTTTGCTCATTTTTGTTTCTTTCAGCATCAAGGAGCGGGGCTTGTCTTGGAATCTCAAATCTGGGGCGGGGGGAGGCTTGCCCCCCCAGACCCCCCCATGTACATCTGTGAGAAAAGGAAACTGCCTATTAACAAACTCAGATTAATTGCCTATTCTCGTTACTAAAGTTTTGTCCGAATGCTTTTACAAGCTCAGCCTAAGCATTTTTTTGCTTTGGACCAATAGAGAGTTCCCTATGTTCTACCCAAGGAGCCGCCCGACAAGGGCATTTTCCTTACTAGTCCTATCTTTTTTTCGCTGCAGTGGAAAGCAAGCAAACAGCAACCAATTTAAATACAATTAAATATGTAATGTGTAATTATATATAGTCTATAACTATATATATACATAAATTGTATTATAACCATGACGGCTGCACTGACTGTAGCGGACGGTCGTAGGTAGACCGCACCGGACTTGTTTCTAGGCAGCTATACATGGCACTGCTGATTGCCAAAAAAGTAATCTAGTTATGTGGGAGCCGTGCCATAGACTGTAAACAGCATAAAAAAATTGGGCTGCAGCCTCCGTTTACCGGCCAGCTTAAGAAATAAGCTTCGTTTTTTTACCCCCGATGGGGTAAAAAAACGAAGACCGGGGTAAAAAAAAAGAACAACCGCTTTCGTCGACAGATTTGCTCGTGAAGAGTGCAAACACAATTGTATCATGTTTTACAAACATTTAGCTGCTGTGTGGACTAAAAAAACTGTATCTAGGACACTCATGTGACTCACAATATTTCTTCAAAATTCACCCCGTTGGACAGAATGGAGCTTTTGCTCAAATTCCATTTTTTTTAGTTTTTACGCCTATTACATTTGAAATTGTGCCCAAACACGGGCCGGATGTACCGACTCTGTATTTAAGAGATGAACAGCAGTAAAACACGAAAAAATTCCTACAATTTAGTGAAACATCAACAAAACAGGTTTCGTAAGGGGTATCACGGGATGGACCAATTGGCAAAAAACAACGTTTCGCGTCCAAACAAGCGGTACGCTTGTCCCTACCTCATATTAGGCAACTTCTGTTGTAACAATGGGAGATTATAGAAAAAGTGGTCGCCGAACGAAATAGGGATTTTCCCGGCTAAATCCGGAGGTTTTTACCTCACTACGTATAAAAAAATATGGCAAAGTAATAAAATAATGCGACTGGAATGTGTCTAATAGCCGTCAAAAAACACAAATAGTGCAGGAAAAGCGAGAAAAAACCGTTCCATGACTATTTTTGCAGTTCGTTTCTTTGCCCCACCCCCCTCTAAACCGGGGCAAAAAAAACAAACACTGTACCGAACCCGCCATACACTGTGCTGGTCTTCAATTTCGCATGCACATAGATACATCACTAATCACTATACATCAGGGTTGGCAGTCTCGGTCTCGGTCTCGGTAGGAAAACCGAGACCTGCCATAGGGTGGTCTCGGTATTTCAGATGAGACTTAGTTTTCAAAATTTTTTAAGATCACGAAGATTTTTTTCACAATATAAGTTTCCAAATAGAATTATTCCAAGCATGAAATGGTCACAACTGTCTGCTGTAGAAATGTCAGTTCACCGGCATTCGGCAAACTGACTTCAAGTTTAAACTTTGTACATCAAGCTATTAGTTAAAGTTTGAGCTAGAAGGTTTGTCTGACTTAGCGATGTTGCATTTGTATGTGGAACCCGAACCTCTCAAGCATATGTTAAACAGTAAAAATACTATATCATTGACCAAATAGTGCTAACTTCGTAGCTGATTTGTAATTAAAAATTTGCTGGCTTGTGCAAGTTTACGAAGCGCGTATTGGGTTGGGTGGCAGTTTAATTAAATTTATTGAGCCCCAACCTCTCAACGCATGTCAAAACGTTAAGTATATATATGAAAAAAACCTAGGCACAATCAAAAGCTTTTTGGGCTATGGCGTGGTTGGGGCATCAAACCTGTCCCCCACATAACTGTGTCAGCGGGAGAAACTTTTCTGGTACGTGATGGTGATCGCATCAGAACTTCTGACAGTAGCACCACTGCTCCAGCACGGACGATTCTAAGCTGGCACCTGAGTCAGACTGCCAAAATGCCAATGTGTGCAATGCACTATAAAACGCCCTATGGTATGCGAGGAAGTGTGCGAAACTTATTAAAAAATACAAAAAGTTGACAGAATAAATAATAGGAAAATAATCCTAAGCTCCGGGTCCGGCTGTCAATCACTTACTCTCATGCATCCGGTCGTTTACAATGTTACGTTTCTCTCAACGTCGCAAGTCATACACAGAGATGCACGGGGGAATCGGCGAGGGGGGGTGCCCGACCCCTGGCGCAAGGGGGGTGGTCCCTAGTTTTGGCCATTTTTCGGCGATACCCTCAGGGGTGGTGGAAACCCCCCCCCTACCCCCCCTATGTGCATGTATGGTCATACAACATCCTCATACAACCTATATAATGGTCACTTTTGTGTAACTTAATCACGAATTTTTTACATTTCAAAGTATCTCAAATTTTTAATATTGAGACTTGAGAAAAGGTCCCCCAAGGGCTGGTCTCGGTCTCGTAGGTCTCGTTTGGGTGGTCTCGGACCTCGGTTGCCTGGTCTCGGTTGCAAACCCGAGACTTGCCAACCCTGCTATACATCCCCCTAATATACATAAATCAAGCCCACGGCACTGCAGTACGTAGGTAGAGCAAAGCTCGTGAGATTGCCCAGAAACTTATCGGCGGCCATTTTGGGGTAGGTGCATTTGAACTGGCCTTACTTCAAATCAGCCAGCCCGAAATGCCTGTTGGTTATAATACCGAGTAGTGTTGAAGTATTTGTCATTGTGGAGAAACATTAACGCAACAGGTTTTATCTGAGCTGTGGTATTGACTTTTTTGCCCCGGAATTCGTCGTTCGTTTTTTTACCCCGGTCCACTATATAGTCTTATAAACACTAAAATCCAAATTTTGAAAATTTTACCACTTCGACCTTATGCTAGGGGTGTATGGATTCTTTGTGAGACAAAATCAAACAGCGGATATGTAGTCAGGGGCTCACAATACCCCTATGTATAGATATCAAAATCCCAATTTCGCAAATGTTACCCTTTGTAACCCCCCTGTGGGGAACGCCGAACGGGCACATACCCTGAGGGTAGGGATTGCATGGAAGTCTCGGTTTTTTTTCCGAGACCGAGACCACGAAACCGAGACTACCGAGACCGAGATCAAATTCCGAGACCGCCAAAACCGAGACTGGGTCATTTTTTGCCATTTTTTCACCTATTTGTTTGATGACCTATTACAAGTTTTTAGGTTACCTATTACCTTATGCATATATAACTAACAGCAACATCACGGCAATGTTGGTTACGTTCCTGGTTCTTTCCTCCTTTTGTGTGGATGTGGGGCCGTGGCCCGTGTCTACTTAAATACTTTGAAATTTTGACCTCTGTCCCAAAGCAGACGCAATTTGTCAATGTTCACACCAGAAAATAGCAATTTCAGACACTGTTTGGCTGAATTTAGTTAAAAATCGCTCAGCTTGTATTGGAATTACCAATGTTCTGCTAAAGTATACACCCAGGATAAAAAGGGTTTTTAGCTCAAAAATTAGACCTGCGCGTCGTGACGCTCTTTCATTCTTTGCCTCCGGCGTGACACCACTTTAAATTATGCCCCTTTAATCCTCTGGGACTAAATTTTAGTTGGGAGTAGAGTCTTCCCTTTTCATCTACCGAAGTACATGTGTCACCCTCACCGCATAATTTTGAGTAGTGCGTCTAGTTGAAATTTCACAGATTTATTTTTGATTTTTTGCTTAACTCATACTAATTGGAAATTACAATTAAGTATGTGAAGTCACCTATTGGCATAACAAAGTTGTCCAGCCAAACACTGTCTAAAGATTAAAGAATAAAATATAATAATAATAATCACTTAGACTAACTTGAAAGATAATATGAAATAAGAAACCTAATCACAAACATACATTTTTGTGTGTGTACTGTGTTTACTGATAAACTAAAGAACGATGGTAAAGTTTTCGGAAAAAAATCGACAGAATCTCACTGTTTGATGCGAAATTTTGACGAAATAAAAACTTCCGAAAAAAATTTTCTGCCAAAAATATAAACCAAGGGGGGACCACAGGAAAATTTTTCAGATTTGAAAAACCGAGACCGGGTACAAACCGAGACTTTTCGACTACCGAGACCGAGACCGAGACTGGGCTAGTCTCGGGTTCTGACCGAGACCGAGACTTCCATCCTGCGACCCTAGGGCCATAGGTCGTAGGAGTGTCCTCGAAAGTACCAAACAAAAATAGACCACAGATTTG
>JASANF010004950.1:0-16986 GCA_030248245.1 Trissonchulus sp. WLG1_4
GCTCAAAAATTAGACCTGCGCGCCGTGACGCTCTTTCATTCTTTGACTCCGGCGTGACACCCCTGTGAGTGGGGCCCCCTCGGCCTCAATCCCCTGGGACTAAATTTTAGTTGGGAGTAGTCAGTAGAGTCTTCTCTTCCCATCTATATACCGAACTGCATGTGTCACCGCATAGATCTTAGTAGTGCGTTTAGTTGAACTTTCACACAGATTTTTTTGATTTTTTGCTAAACTGATACTAATTGATTATGTGAACCCACCGAATGGCATAAAAAAGTTGACCAGCCAAACACTAATACTAAAGAGTAAAATATAATAATAATTACACAGACAGACTTGAAAGATAATATGAAATAAGAAACCGAAGCATAAACGGGGTTAAGGTGGTAGTTACGTTTTCGAAGTTTTTGCAATAATTCAAAAGTTGCTTGATCGAACATAATCAAATTTAGCACAAACATTGCGAATGCAAATAGCAATATTTCAGCGAATTTTGACATTGATTCAAACTTTTACGGCTAATTTATAGCCCAAAAACTGGATTTTTTGTGTATTTTTTGAGGACTTACAAAATTGTATGCAAATTTTTGTGGCTCTCACACTGCTCAAAAACGCCATTCAAAAAAGGTCTAACCCATTTTATTTTAAGAATATTTTTAGCTAAAATATGACATATTTCTGTTAGTCGTTCTAGGCGATCTGTAACTTTGAAGTTTTTTTACCTCAATTCTGACTTCTCATGCCAATATCACAAAATACCAATAATCACTTGGCACATATAGTCCCTTATGCATTTATTACACCCGCAAAATTTGGTTAGTCTATGTCACAGCAGCCAAGAGCATTGGCAGTGTTAATAAACCCCTTCAAAAATTGCAAATTTTCTTCAGTCTCCTGAAACGTCATTTTTTAATCTTTTGTCCGCCATTTTTTCAACGGGTACGGACAAACTGTGCTTAATGTAATATTAGCTGGCCCCAATGAGGCTCTATTTAACTAAATTAAAAAATTTTAAATAATCCGTCATTTCTGAGCACAATGAGTGATTTCAGTTGAAGTAACAAATACCCTGTTCAGTTCATGAGAATGCAAAGAAAGCATACTTGACAGTAGCCAAACAAATTTGCCCTATACCTTTTTCGAATTGAGCGAAAAGGTTGATTATTTTTTTAGTTACAGCCTACCAAAGCCATAAAAACTGCCATTTCTTGACTTTTTAGCAAAATTTGAGCCGAACTTTTGCTCATTGTAAAACTATGCTAAATTATTACGTTTAGTTAAACATACCAGCACTTTCATAACACATCAACGTGCCTTTGGTATAAATAGTTTGACTGTATGCGGAATATTTTTACCACAGTGACGAAATAACGAAATACGAGAAAAAATGCAAAAATTTTAGCTGATAAGCTTCACCAAAATAGTTAGCGTGTACACTATGAGTAACATCGACTGTTGAAAAATTGTAATTTTGTAAAAAAGAAGTGGGTTAATAATATGCAAAAGACCGCGTGTAAATTGATTTAGTAATCGCTACAAAATAGAACTTTGAAAAAAGCTGCGATAACGTTACTACCACCTTAAATGCAGTTGGGGGGGGGAAATAGTGGACCTATTTTTTGAGTAGAGCATCTTGGGGGAAGCATTTTTGCTTCAAGAACCCCTATTTCATTTTTTGGATTTTCTGAGATATGACCCCCCGAAATTTGAACCCTCAGTGAGGGACGTTTTCGCATTTTTTTCCAAAGCCCTTGTTTTTTCCGTTCTAATCGTGTCTAAATGGTGTCAGATAATTGTTTACAATTTTTTAGAATCAAAACAAAGGCTTTTTGACCGGGTTCCTGCAGAAAAGTTGGCCAAATTCGCCAGAAACGTCCAATTTTTGACCAAATTCAATCTTGGCCTTAATTTAGGCTTGGGCTTAGGCTTAGTATGGGGCTTAGGCTTAGGCTTAGTATCAGGCTTAGGCTTAGGTTCAGGCTTAGGCTTAGGCTCAGGCTTAGGCAATAAAAAATCGAAATTTTCAGAAAAAATCCTGCCAGCTTAGCCTAGAGAATCCTGCCAACTAAGCCTAGACGATGCCTTAAGGGGGTAATTGCGTTTTTAGGTGTTTTTTTATACAGCCATAGCTCAGCGTTTACAAATTCAAATCACAAGCGGTCTTTTGCATTAGGTAGAACAATATCTTTCCTAAATGTATGCCATGCATTGAAATTTAACCTGTGATTTTATTTTCAGTATAAGCGACTAAAGAAAGGTCCTTTCTAAAATATTACAATTTTTTACAAAAAGTTTGCGCCACAGCTCTGAATCATACGATTACCTGTTAGGGCTGAAAGTTGGCAAGGTTTTTGACATGTTTAAAATCCCCAGGCATGTCCCCCACTTTTTTAATAACTAGTCAATTTACTAAGAAAATAGCTGATAAGCAAACGCACCGAAAATTTAAGATATTTTCTTGTAATTAAAACCCTCTAAAAATGTCCACATTTGAAATTTCGAAAAAGTGAGAGACATGCCTAGGAATTTTGACCTTTACAGCACTGTCCCAAAAATTTATGCTCAGGCGTCACTTATAACTTGAGTACTGGTGGCGCAAAGTTTACATAGAAATCACAAAAACCTCGAAAACGCAACTACCACCTTAAAACATCATAACGCACTCAAAACTATCCAAAAACAAAGATTATAGCCATTTTTGGCTTCGAACTTTGGCCTACGTTCACTTCCACTTTTTCTAAACGATTTTAAGCATTTTGTGCAAGCTTAACCTTTACTGGACTAACTTATAAGTTTCGAGTTTTTTTCCGTTTTTTTCCGATGACCGATCCCTCGAACGGAAAAAAACCGTTTTTTTCCGGGAGTTTTTTTCCGGTGCCCAACCCTGATGTACTGTGTTTACTGATAAACTAAACAACCACGGTAAAGTTGTTTTCGGAAAAATTGACAGAATCTCACTGTTTGGTGTGAAATTCTGGTGAAATGAACATTTCCGAAAAAAATTTCCTGCCAAAAACAGAAACCAAGGGGGGACCACAGGAAAAATTTTCACAGATTTGAAAAACCGAGACCGGGTACAAACCGAGACATTTCGACTACCGAGACCGAGACCGAGACTGGGCTAGTCTCGGGTTTTGACTGAGACCGAGACCAAGACCGAGACTTCCATCCCTACTGCGCAGTCTAACTGTAGATGATTGCGCAGTCCATCTCGCAATCCTAATGATTGCGCAGTCGAATTGTAGAGTGATTGCGCAGTCAAACTAGAGTTAAGGTGGATCAAGTGCAGTTGGGGGGGGGGGAATAGTGGACCTATTTTTTGGAGTAGAGCACCTCGAGGGAAGCATTTTTTGTAATTGAACCCCTATCCACAAATTTGGATTTTCTGAGCTATGACCCCTTGAAAATTGCATTTTCAGTGTTTTTGGAAGTGAACGTAGGCCGAAGTTCGAAGCCAAAACTGGCTCCAATTTTTGTTTTTGGATAGTTTTGAGTGCGTTATGATGTATATATTAAGGCATCGTCTAGGCTTAGTTGGCAGGATTCTCTAGGGTAAACGGGAAGGATTTTTTTCTGAAAATTTCGTTTTTTTATTGCCTAAGCCTGAACCTAAGCCTAAGCCTGATACTAAGCCTAAGCCTAAGCCTCATACTAAGCCTAAGCCTAAGCCCCATACTAAGCCTCAGCCTAAGCCCAAGCCTAAGCCCAAGCCTAAATTAAGGCCACGTTTGAATTTGGTCAAAAATTGTACGTTTCTGGCGAATTTGGCCAATTTTTCGGCAGGAACCCGGTCAAACAGCCTTTGTTTTGATTCTAAAAAAATTGTAACCAATAATCTGACACCATTTAGAGACGATTAGAATGGAAAAAACAAGAGCTTAGGAAAAAAATTGCGAAAACGTCCCTCACTGAGGGTTCAGATTTCGGAGGGTTGTATCTCAGAAAATGCAAACACTGAAACAGGGTTCTTGAAGCATAATTGCTTCGCACAAGGTGCTCTACTAAAAAAATAGGTCCACTATTCCCCCCCCCCAACTGCATTTAACCCGTTAAGGTGGCACTCCTGAAATGTGGGTTTTGGCCTTATTTAGAAAACGCGCAAAAATAAACATGCATCGTAAGAACAAAAGTTGTTCAGAAGTGAATTTCCTTCAATTTGATGTAAATATCACATAAAAATTTATTTGAAAGTTTTTGAGCTAATTTCAGCAAGAAAAATAGATTTTCACGGAAACGACTTCACAAGCCAGTGAATTTACACGTACATTACACGTGTATGTAATGAATTTGAAAGGCTGTAAAACACTAGCAGCTATGTTTTACTGAAACATACTTAAAAATTTTCGATGTTTTATTGAGTTTAGTGTAATTTTCTTGTGAACTAACGCAATATTTTTTGCATGAGACAGAAATATAGTGCGTGTGAATACAAACGCAAATTTTCGGATTGCGATTTTAAAAAACTGGTTCAACAAAAAAAGTTAAAATTTGGCACATAAATGCACCTTGTCGTCTTCGAGCGGTCACAATATTTGATTATGAGCAAATCAATAGTATTTAAAGAATTTAGTCAAATTTATGTTTTTCGAAAATCGCGATTTTAGTGTTTCTCAGTATATCAATCATATCCATGAAAAATGACATTTTTCGACCGCTCGATCTCGTTGAGACGAGAAAAAAGAGCTATTGGTTGTGCAACAGCTAGTTAGTTGTGAAGAGAAATCGCAAGCCGAAATTCCACTCACGTTTGGTTTACAGCGAATGCTAATTTGTTTTAATCAACTTCATTTTTTTTGTTTAGGCATACTTTTACACCAGCTTGCCATTGTGCATCTAAAATTAGCCCCAGACTGCTGTTTTTCAAAAAGTCACATTTCAGGAGCGCCACCTTAAACTGCGCAGTCAGTATAGTGGTGCGGGAAAAAAAACCCTACGCGTTTTGCGGGGAAAAAAACCCTAGTGCTTCCTGGCCGAACATTACGACATAGGACCTTTTTGAGTATGCAGGTGGAAAGCGCATCCCAAACTTACTTACCACACCAATTTCTGTGCAGTTTTGAAGCCTGTAGCATTTTTTATAAAATTTCAAAATTTTGCATGTTGAAAAATTCCAAAGTGACAAAATTTTCCAAATTTTTGACTTGTCATAATTTTTCACAAAACCACTTTTGGCCAACGTTGTTTGCACTTTTCAAGTTGTTTGCACTTTTCAAGAGAGTTACCTTTACTCTATACTTCTGAAGCTCAAAAGCAGTGATAAACGTTGTGGTTTACCTGTGACAGTTCAAAGTTTGTGCGGAAAAAAACCCTATTGCGGGGAAAAAAACCTTATTTTGTTTGGCGACAATTTTTTGCTAAACTCACCCATTGTTGATACAAAGTTGACTGATCCTGGGGCATAACATACATACATGTAACAGCACCAAAATTTTGGGTACCCCTCCCCCCTTAAGTGGGACCCCCCTTTCCCGCGTCAACTCATTTTGGATCCCCCTCCCTCGCAAACGGTACGGTCTGAACTTTTTGGACCAAAAAAACCAATTTTGACATTTTTGGCGAATATTTTAGTAAAAATCGCTTAAATTTCACCAAAAAGGCCGATTTTTTCTTTTGGCTTTCTTCTCCCGCGGTTCCCTCCCCCTTCTTTTCTCCTTGTCGGGTCCCCCCTCCCCTCCCCCGGTCCCTGTTTTTTGGGGGGGGGGGTCCCCCCCCCCCCCTTCCCCCCCCCCCCCCTTGGTAAGAACATGTGTAGACTTCATTGAAACCGTTTATTCGGCCGCAAAACGTTGTTTTTCGTCGTTTTGGTCCATACTCCGACACCCCGTACGAAACCTGTTTTGGTGATGTTTCACCAAAATTTGGCATTTTTTGGAATATTTAGGCTTTAGCTGCTGCGTACCACCTAAATCCAAGAATGGTAGACGCGGGCGGTGTTTGGCCACCGTTTGTAACATAAGTGCAAAAATCTATTTTTAATGCATTTAATTACTAAAAAATTGCATATTTGGGCAGAAGTCATTTTGTCGTTTTGAAGATTTTGCCATATCAAAATTCAGGTCAAAAATTTAATTTCAACAAAACTCCATGTTATGTATATCAAACGAAAGCTAATTCACTGCTGAACAACCTTTCTTCGAGAACAAAGACCTGAAAACGTGACTGAAAACTTTTACTGTCAGTTATTCGGAGCGCCACCTTAAGGAAAAAATTTCGTATCAGCAAGAAAAGAAAATTTATAGCAATTTTATTTATTGGAACTTACTCAGAGCGCCCACTTAAGCTGAAATCCCAACCGAAGCGTAAACTTGAGTATTTTTGAAAACGTACACGCACACTCACATGTGTTGAGCCTTGCAGGAAAGAGAGCTCAATACGAATCCCCAACTACTAATTTGCGATTTGACGTTGACAAATTGTGTCAATCATGATTTTTAGCATCAGGGCACTCTAATAGACTTCCGCACGCAGTAAACACAAATTCTCGCCCATCCCCAAAAACCTCTCGCGAAGCTATCGCACAAAAAGCGAACCAAACACAAGCCCGCCCCCGCAGTAAACACAAATTTTTGCTTCGTCACTTTCCGGCCAACGTTCGTCACTTTTCGCGAACGACGAAGCTCGTCGTACGCCGACGAAGAGGGAACTTTTTTTGCACAGTACTGTAATCGCTTAGCTTAGCCCTTACTAAGCCAAACACTACTAATGTGAATACAAAACCGAAAGAATTGCCAAGCAGCTAAGCGAAGTTTACATACTTACTTGTAAGTACAGTACATGAGTGTATGTATGTATGTGAGTAACACTTATGATCGCGCGTCGCCATCCCCACATCCCCACATCTATAGTTCGCCTAGACGGCTGTCAAGTTACTCGCAGCAGCGGGGTTTTTTTATGTGCTCTGCAGATCGATCTGTGCGCACTCGTTAAACTAAAGACTGAGACTACAGGAATCCTAACTAACTACCTTTCGCCGTTTCTCTACTTCTGGGTAGACTGAAGGACTTTACTGTCGAACGCGAACATAGAAAAGCAACACAAAATTCCAAAACTTGCATTTACAAAATTGTTGATTCAGACTCAAGGTTACTCGACATGCAATAAGTACAATTAGAATGCGTTGTCGCCTGATTTTCCTTAGCAGCTAAAATTCTTTCGTTGAGAGCGCGATAAAGTGGGGCTGGCGGGGCTTTATTGGCTGTCCACTATGAAGCTGCGCTCCGCGAGGGCGTTTGTTTCCGCTACGAGCCTTCTGCCGATTTCACGGTCCCCGTCTCTAAGGCGGCTACTTAAGAATCAGGCAGCGGTAAGCAGTTGCCATGCGCCCGACGTCAGGGTCACCAACCACTTTATATAAATGTACATTTGGGGCGTAGCCTGGGGGGGGCGGGGGGCCCGGTCCCCCCCCCCGTCAGCGATTCCCCCCCTCAGCGTTTTTGCCCCCCCCTGGGAGCCAAGGGCCGAACCCCCCCCCCTTTTGGCCAACTCAAGAAAATTTCCTATAATTCTCCCAATTGACCAAATTCGGCCTAAAAATAAAAAATTCTCACATTTTCTGGGGCTGCCGCCCCGCATTCCCCTGCTGCCCTGCAGGCTGTCGGTTGTAAAGTTTTCACTGTTTCGAGTCCTACTGTCACTATCTATCTCTTCTCTGGTCAAAAACTAGCATCGTTTCCGAATGAAATATGCGAATCTATGTCGTTTTTGACATTTGAAATTGCGCAGAAGCGCACTTTTACACATCTCAAATAAGGTGAGTATCCCCCCCCCTCTTTCGTACGCCCCCCCTCCAAAGCCCCCCACTATCTAAAACCCTAACATTCTGATTTATTGTGCCAAGTGCGGCTTGAATTAGGTTTTCAATGCAAATTTTATTTCTTAATTTTAAAAAGCGCTCTGCTCTGGAGGCTGCCGCCCCCAGACCCCCGCGTTCATTCTACTTTTATCCGGCCAAAGTGCGGCTTGAATTACGGTTTTCAACGCAAATTTTAATTTGCAAAGTTTTAAAAGCTCTTGCTTCTCGGGGCTTAAGGCCTGCCGCCCCCAGACCAAGGTTTGCAGTCTCGGTCTCGGTCTCGGAAAAAACCCGAGACTAGGCTGGTTCTTGGTTCTCGGTCTCGGTCTCGGGTAGAACAACCGAGACCTGCCATAGGGTGGCTCTCGGTATTTCAGATGAGTGCTAGAAGTTTTCAAAATTTTTTTACGATCACGAAGATTTTTTTTACGATTTAAGATTAAAAATAGAATACCAAGCATGGAAAATGGCAAAACGTCTCGCAATAAACGCATTCACGCAAAAGCAAAAACACATCAACTAAATTAAATGACTATCAAACTCTCCCCATTTATTAACCCCAAACATAAAAACAATAAGAAAACACACAACCAAAAAACACAACCCAAAACCAAAATACCACAACCAAAACAACCAGACCAAAAAAAGCCCCACAACAACGAGACCGAGACCAGCCCTTGGTGGTTTTTTTTTCACGTTTCAATTTTAAAAATTCGAGATACATTGAAATGTGAAAAAATAGTGGTTAAGTTACAAATAGTGACTATCAGGTTAGGTGTATGAGTGTATGACTTGCGAAGTTGCGAGAAACTTAACATTGTAAACGACCGCAAGCATGAGAGTAGGTGATTGACAGCCGGACTATAGGATTATTTTTCCGCAATTCTGTCAACGATTGGAATGTTTTAAAAGTTTCGCACACTCTTCGCATACCACAGTGTGTTTTATAGTGCATTGCATACATACATTTGCACTATGACAGTCTGACTCAGGTGCCAGCGTAGAATCGTCCGTGCTGGTGCAGTGGTGCTACTATCAGAAGTGCTAAAAGGAGCATCATCACGGACCAGAAAAGTTTATCCAGCTGACACATTTAAGGTGGGGGAAAGGATTGATGCCTCAACCACTCCATAGCCCAAAAAGCCTAGGTTTTTTTAAATACTTAATGCTTTGACATGCATTGAGAGGATGGGGCTCAAGAAATTCAATTAAACTGCCACCCAATTCGCGCTTCGTAACGTTGCTGAAACCAGCAAATTTTTAGTTACAAATCAACTGCGAAGTTAGCACTGTTTGGTAAATGATGGTCAGTATTTCTATATACTGTTTAACATTATGCTTGAGAGGTTCCACATACAAATGCAGACAACCCATTCTGTGTAGCTCAAACCTTAAATAATAGCTTGATGTACAAAGTTTAAACTTGAACTTAGTTTGCCCGTGAACTGACATTCTTCTGCAGCAGACAGTTTTGACCATTCCATGTTTGGTATTCTATTTGTAATCTTAAATCGTAAAAAAAATCTTCGTGATCGTAAAAAATTTTGAAAACTTCTAGCCTCATCTGAAATACCGAGACCACCCTATGGCAGGTCTCGGTTTTTCTACCGAGACCGAGACCGAGACCGAGACCAGCCTAGCCTCGGGTTTTTTACGAGACCGAGACCGAGACTGCCAACCCTGGTCTGGGGGCGGCAGGCCTTCAGCCCCCAGAAGCTAGAGCTTTTTTAAAATTTTGCAATAAAATTTGCATTGAAAACTTAATTTCAAGCCTCACTTGGCCAATAAAGTAGAATGATCGCGGGGGTCTGGGGGCGGCAGCCTCCAGAAGAGCGCTTTTTTAAAATTTTGAAATAAAATTTGCATTGAAAACTTAATTTCAAGCCGCACTTGGCCAATAAAATAGAATGTAGGGTTTTAGAAGTGGGGGGGGCTTTGGAGGGGGGGCGTACGAAAGTGGGGGAGGGGTACTCACCTTATTTGAGATGTGTAAAAGTGCGCTTATCCGCAATTTCAAATGTCAAAAACGACATAGATTCGCATATTTCATTCAAAAACAATGCTAGTTTTTGACCGGAGAAGAATAGATAGTGACAGTAGGACTCGAAACAGTGAAAACTTTACAACCGACAGCCTGCAGGGCAGCAGGGGACTGGGGGCGCCAGCCCCCAGAAAAAATGTGAGAAATTTTTTATTTTTGGGCCAAATTTGGTCAATTGGAGACATATCGGAAATTTTCTTGAGTTGGCCAAAAGGGGGGGGTTCGGCCCTTGGCTCCCAGGGGGGGGCAAAAACGCGGAGGGGGGGAATCGCTGACGGGGGGGGGACCGGGCCCCCCGCTCCCCCCCCCCTGGCTACGCCACTGATGTACATGTATATAAAGTAGTTGGTGACCCTGACGTTGGGCGCCATGATAACTGCTTACCGCTGCCTGATTCTTAAGTAGCCGCCTTAGAAACAGACCGTGATATGCGGCAGGAGGCTCGCCGCGGAAACAAACGCCCTCGCGAGCTCAGCTTCATAGTGGACAGCCAATAAAGCCCACCAGCCCCACTTATCGCGCTCTCAACGAAAGAATTTTAGCTGCTAAGGAAAATCTGCGACAACGCATTCTAATTGTACTTATTGCATGTCAGTTACCTTGAGTCTGAATCAACAATTTTGTAAATGCAAGTTTGGAATTTTGTTGCTTTTCTATGTTCGCGTTCGACAGTAAAGTCCTTAGTCTACGCAGAAGTGAGAACAGCAAAAGGTAGTTAGTTAGGATTACTGTAGTCTCAGTCTTTAGTTTAACAATGCGCACAGCGATCTGCAGAGTAAACAACCCCGCTGCTCAAGTGACTGACAGCCGTCTAGGCGAACTATAGATGTGGGGATGTGGGGATAGCGACACACAATCCTAAGTGTTACTCACATACATACATACACTCATGTACTGTACTTACAAGTAAGTATGTAAACTTCGCTTAGCTGCTTGGCAATTCTTTCGGTTTTGTATTCACATTAGTAGTGTTTGGCTTAGTAAGGGCTAAGCTAAGCGATTACAGTACTGTGCAAAAAAAGTTCCCTCTTCGTCGGCGTATGACGAGCTTCGTCGTTCGCGAAAAATGACGAACGTTGGCCGGAAAGTGACGAAGCAAAATTTTTGTGTTTATTGTATGCAGAAGTCTATTAGAGTGCCCTGAAGCTAAAAATCATGATTGACACAATTTGTCAACGTCAAATCGCTTTGTCGGCAAAAGGTGACGAACCTTCGCGAAAAGTGACGAACGTTGGCCGGAAAGTGACGAAGCAAAAATTTGTGTTTACTGCGTGCGGAAGTCTATTAGAGTGCCCTGATGCTAAAAATCATGATTGACACAATTTGTCAACGTCAAATCGCAAATTAGTAGTTGGGGATTCGTATTGAGCTCTCTTTCTTGCAAGGCTCAACACATGTGAGTGTGCGTGTACGTTTTCAAAAATACTCAAGTTTACGCTTCGGTTGGGATTTCAGCTTGAGGGGGCGCTCTGAGTAAGTTTCAATAAATAAAATTGCTATAAATTTTCTTTTCTTGCTGATACAAAGTTTTTTCCTTAAGGTGGCGCTCCGAATAACTGACAGTAAAAGTTTTCAGTCACGTTTTCAGGTCTGTGTTCTCGAAGAAAGGTTGTTCAGCAGTGAATTAGCTTTCGTTTGATATACATAACATGTAGTTTTGTTGAAATTAAATTTTTGACCTGAATTTTGATATGGCAAAATCTTCAAAACGACAAAATGACTTCTGCCCAAATGTGCAATTTTTTAGTAATTAAATGCATTAAAAATAGATTTTCGCACTTATTATGTTACAAACGGTGGCCAACCACCGCCCGCGTCTACCATTCTTGGATTTAGGTGGTACGCAGCAGCTAAAGCCTAAATATTCCAAAAAATGCCAAATTTTGGTGAAACATCACCAAAACAGGTTTCGTACGGGGTGTCGGAGTACGGACCAAAACGACGAAAAACGTTCTGCGGCCGAATAAACGGTTTCAATGAAGTCTACACATGTTCTTACCCCAGATCATACATGTAGTAGTGGGGGGGGGATGGGGGGGGGGGGAGACCCCCCCCCAAAATTCGGTCCCGGGGGAGGGAGGGGGGGTCCCGTCAGGGAGAAAAGAGGGGGGTGGGTTCCGGCGGGAGTAGAATTTTGGCCAAAATTTGAAAAAATCGGCCTTTTTTGGTGAAATTTAAGCGATTTTTACTAAAATATTCGCCAAAAATGTCAAAATTGGTTTTTTTGGTCCAAAAAGGTAAAAATTTCGTCATTTTTTGCGAGGGAGGGGGATCCAAAATGAGTTGACGCAGGGGAGGGGGGGTCCCACTTAAGGGGGGAGGGGTACCCAAAATTTTGGTGCTGTTACATGTATGTATGTTATGCCCCAGATCAGTCAACTTTGTAACAACAATGGGTGAGTTTAGCAAAAAATTGTCGCCAAACAAAATAAGGTTTTTTCCCCGCAATAGGGTTTTTTTCCGCACAAACTTTGAACTGTCACAGGTAAACCACAACGTTTATCACTGCTTTTGAGCTTCAAAAGTATAGAGGAAAGGTAACTCTCTTGAAAAGTGCAAACAACTTGAAAAGTGCAAACAACGTTGGCCAAAAGTGGTTTTGTGAAAAATTACGACAAGTCAAAAATTTGGAAAGTTTTGTCACTTTGGAATTTTTCAACATACAAAATTTTGAAATTTTATAAAAAATGCTACAGGCTTCAAAACTGCACAGAAATTGGTGTGGTAAGTAAGTTTGGGATGCGCTTTCCACCTGCATACTCAAAAAGGTCCTATGTCGTAATGTTTGGCCAGGAAGCACTAGGGTTTTTTCTCCGCAAAACGCGTAGGGTTTTTTCCCGCACCACTATACTGACTGCGCAGTTTAAGGTGGCGCTCCTGAAATGTGACTTTTTGAAAAACAGCAGTCTGGGGCTAATTTTAGATGCACAATGGCAAGCTGGTGTAAAAGTATGCCTAAACAAAAAAAACAAAAAAACAAAAGTTGATTGAAACAAATTAGCATTCGCTGTAAACCAAACGTGAGTGGAATTTCGGCTTGCGATTTCTCTTCACAACTAACTAGCTGTTGCACAACCAATAGCTCTTTTTGCTCGTCTCAACGTGATCGAGCGGTCGAAAAATGTCATTTTTCATGGATATGATTGATATATTGAGAAACACTAAAATCGCGATTTTCGAAAAACATAAATTTGACTAAATTCTTTAAATACTATTGATTTGCTCATAATCAAATTTTGTGACCGCTCGAAGACGACAAGGTGCATTTATGTGCCAAATTTTAACTTTTTTTGTTGAACCAGTTTTTTAAAATCGCAATCCGAAAATTTGCGTTTGTATTCACACGCACTATATTTCTGTCTCATGCAAAAAATATTGCGTTAGTTCACAAGAAAATTACACTACACTCAATAAAACATCGAAAATTTTTAAGTATGTTTCAGTAAAACATAGCTGCTAGTGTTTTACAGCCTTTCAAATTCATTACATACGTGCGTGTAAATTCACTGGCTTGTGAAGTCGTTTCCGTGAAAATCTATTTTTCTTGCTGAAATTAGCTCAAAAATTTTCAAATAAATTTTTATGTGATATTTACATCAAATTGAAGGAAATTCACTTCTGAACAACTTTTGTTCTTACGATGTATGTTTATTTTTGCGCGTTTTCTAAATAAGGCCAAAACCCACATTTCAGGAGTGCCACCTTAACGGGTTAAATGCAGTTGGGGGGGGGGAATAGTGGACCTATTTTTTTAGTAGAGCACCTTGGGGGAAGCATTTTTGCTTCAAGAATCCCTGTTTCATTTTTTGGATTTTCTGAGATACAACCCTCCGAAATCTGAACCCTCAGTGAGGGACGTTTTCGCAATTTTTTTCCTAAGCTCTTGTTTTTTCCATTCTAATCGTCTCTAAATGGTGTCAGATTATTGGTTACAATTTTTTTAGAATCAAAACAAAGGCTGTTTGACCGGGTTCCTGCCGAAAAATTGGCCAAATTCGCCAGAAACGTACAATTTTTGACCAAATTCAAACTTGGCCTTAATTTAGGCTTGGGTTTAGGCTTAGGCTTAGGGCTTAGGCTTAGTATGGGGCTTAGGCTTAGGCTTAGTATCAGGCTTATGCTTAGGCTTAGGTTCAGGCTTAGGCTTAGGCTCAGGCTTAGGCAATAAAAAAACGAAATTTTCAGAAAAAATCCTGCCAGCTTAGCCTAGAGAATCCTGCCAACTAAGCCTAGACGATGCCTTAAAACATCATAACGCACTCAAAACTATCCAAAAACAAAGATTATAGCCATTTTTGGCTTCGAACTTTGGCCTACGTTCACTTCCAAAAACACTGAAAATGCAATTTTCAAGGGGTCATAGCTCAGAAAATCCAAATTTGTGGATAGGGGTTCAATTACAAAAAATGCTTCCCTCAAGGTGCTCTACTCCAAAAAATAGGTCCACTATTTCCCCCCCCCCCCAACTGCACTTGATCCACCTTAACTCTAGTTTGACTGCGCAATCACTCTACAATTAGACTGCGCAATCATTAGGATTGCGAGATGGACTGCGCAATCATCTACAGTTAGACTGCGCAGTAGGGATGGAAGTCTCGGTCTTGGTCTCGGTCTCGGTCAAAACCCGAGACTAGCCCAGTCTCGGTCTCGGTCTCGGTAGTCGAAATGTCTCGGTTTGTACCCGGTCTCGGTTTTTCAAATCTGTGAAAATTTTTCCTGTGGTCCCCCCTTGGTTTCTGTTTTTGGCAGGAAATTTTTTTCGGAAATGTTCATTTCACCAGAATTTCACACCAAACAGTGAGATTCTGTCAATTTTTTCCGAAAACAACTTTACCGTGGTTGTTTAGTTTATCAGTAAACACAGTACATCAGGGTTGGGCACCGGAAAAAAACTCCCGGAAAAAAACGGTTTTTTTCCGTTCGAGGGATCGGTCATCGGAAAAAAACGGAAAAAAACTCGAAACTTATAAGTTAGTCCAGTAAAGGTTAAGCTTGCACAAAATGCTTAAAATCGTTTAGAAAAAGTGGAAGTGAACGTAGGCCAAAGTTCGAAGCCAAAAATGGCTATAATCTTTGTTTTTGGATAGTTTTGAGTGCGTTATGATGTTTTAAGGTGGTAGTTGCGTTTTCGAGGTTTTTGTGATTTCTATGTAAACTTTGCGCCACCAGTACTCAAGTTATAAGTGACGCCTGAGCATAAATTTTTGGGACAGTGCTGTAAAGGTCAAAATTCCTAGGCATGTCTCTCACTTTTTCGAAATTTCAAATGTGGACATTTTTAGAGGGTTTTAATTACAAGAAAATATCTTAAATTTTCGGTGCGTTTGCTTATCAGCTATTTTCTTAGTAAATTGACTAGTTATTAAAAAAGTGGGGGACATGCCTGGGGATTTTAAACATGTCAAAAACCTTGCCAACTTTCAGCCCTAACAGGTAATCGTATGATTCAGAGCTGTGGCGCAAACTTTTTGTAAAAAATTGTAATATTTTAGAAAGGACCTTTCTTTAGTCGCTTATACTGAAAATAAAATCACAGGTTAAATTTCAATGCATGGCATACATTTAGGAAAGATATTGTTCTACCTAATGCAAAAGACCGCTTGTGATTTGAATTTGTAAACGCTGAGCTATGGCTGTATAAAAAAACACCTAAAAACGCAATTACCCCCTTAAGGCATCGTCTAGGCTTAGTTGGCAGGATTCTCTAGGCTAAGCTGGCAGGATTTTTTCTGAAAATTTCGATTTTTTATTGCCTAAGCCTGAGCCTAAGCCTAAGCCTGAACCTAAGCCTAAGCCTGATACTAAGCCTAAGCCTAAGCCCCATACTAAGCCTAAGCCCAAGCCTAAATTAAGGCCAAGATTGAATTTGGTCAAAAATTGGACGTTTCTGGCGAATTTGGCCAACTTTTCTGCAGGAACCCGGTCAAAAAGCCTTTGTTTTGATTCTAAAAAATTGTAAACAATTATCTGACACCATTTAGACACGATTAGAACGGAAAAAACAAGGGCTTTGGAAAAAAATGCGAAAACGTCCCTCACTGAGGGTTCAAATTTCGGGGGGTCATATCTCAGAAAATCCAAAAAATGAAATAGGGGTTCTTGAAGCAAAAATGCTTCCCCCAAGATGCTCTACTCAAAAATAGGTCCACTGTTTCCCCCCCAACTGCATTTAAGGTGGTAGTAACGTTATCGCAGCTTTTTTCAAAGTTCTATTTTGTAGCGATTACTAAATCAATTTACACGCGGTCTTTTGCATATTATTAACCCACTTCTTTTTTACAAAATTACAATTTTTCAACAGTCGATGTTACTCAATTAGTGTACACGCTAACTATTTTGGTGAAGTTTATCAGCTAAAATTTTTGCATTTTTTCTCGTATTGAGTTATTTCCGTCACTGTGGTAAAAATATTTCGCATACAGTCAAACTTATTTATACCAAGGCACGTTGATGTGTTATGAAAGTGCTGGTATGTTTAATTTAACGTAATAATTTAGCATAGTTTTACAATGAGCAAAAGTTTGGCTCAAATTTTGCTAAAAAGTCAAGAAATGGCAGTTTTTATGGCTTTGGTAGGCTGTAACTAAAAAATATTAATCAACCTTTCCGCTCAATTCGAAAAAGGTATAGGGCAAATTTGTTTGGCTACTGTCAAGTATGCCTTCTTTGGATACTCAGTGAGACTGAACAGGGTATTTGTTACTTCAACTGAAATCACTACCCATTGTGCTCAGAAATGACGGATTATTTAAAATTTTTTAATTTTAGTTAAATAGAGCCTCATTGGGGCCAGCTGATATTACATTAAGCACAGTTTGTCCGTAATCGTTCTCGAAAAAATGGCGGACAAAAGGTAAAAAAATGACGTTTCAGAAGACTGAAGAAAAATTTGCAATTTTTGAAGGGGTTTATTAACACTGCCAATGCTCTTGGCTGCTGTGACATAGACTAACCAATTTTTGCGGGTGTAATACATGGATTAGGGATTATATGTCCCAAGTGATTATTGGTATTTTGTGATATTGGCATGAGAAGTCAGAATTGAGGAAAAAAACTTAAAGTTACAGATCGCCTAGAACGACTGAACAGAATCATGTCATATTTTAGCTAAAAATATTCTCTAAAAAGCAATACGTAACTGAACGAAGTAAGA